>JAEUYN010001195.1:0-34206 GCA_018257835.1 Euura lappo | reverse complement strand
TATACGCAAACAGCCTACACATCTCTTTCGGAAATTCAATACACGATCCTTCATCTAAACATTTGTTCCATTCTTCGTCATCAGTAACTAACTTTCGCGCTACAACTGCCCCAAAAAAGGATGAATGTGTCGTACCTTCGTAAGTTCGCAAATCATCGTGTGATTGTGCTCCCCGAAGACGTAATACCAACGATCTCAAATGATAACGCTCTGTTTTTCTGGGACTCACGAAATATATTCTGCTCAATACAGCTTTCAAAAATTCTTTTCATTTTGTCCACTCCGTGTTCTTCTTATCAAACATACAATGATTCGGAATTTCGCAGTAAAAATAATGACATGCTTCCACATTGGTCTTGTTGAGATTTAGCCACGCAAGCAACGTTCGTTGTTTAAAAGCATATTCGTCAATTGACGAAACATCGGGATTTATAGCCGGTATGACGAAATGTTCATTATTATATCGAAAAATATCAGTACAGTGACGAAACATCCGAATTAATAGCAGACATGACAAATTGTTGATAATGATATTGATAATAAACGGAAAGGCAGCGAAAAGTTAAAATGGATAACAGACATGACGAATTGTTGATGATAATATCGATGAAAACCGGGGACGTGACGAAAAGTTAAAATATGTAGCAGACGTGACGAATTGTTGTTAATAATATCGAAAAAAACCGGGAAGGTGACGAAAAGTTGAATTGTAGAGCAGACATGACGGATTTTTGATGATAATATTGATGAAAACCGGAAAGGCAACGAAAAGTCGAAATGAATAGCAGACATGACGAATTGTTGATAATAATAACGATAAAAAACCGGGAAGGTGACGAAAAGTGGGCATGTATAGCAGACATGGCGAATTGTTGATAGTAATATCGATAATAACCGGGAAAGCAACGAAAAGTTAAAATGAATAGCAGACATGACGAATTGTTAATAATAATATCGAAAAATCACAGCAAAGAAACGAAACATCGGGATTAAAAGCCGGATGTCGAATTGTTCATAATAATATCGAAAAATATCAGTCAAGTAACGAAACATCGGGATTTAAAGCCTGTATGACGAATTGTTTATAATAATATCAAAAAATATCAGTAAAGAAACGGAACATCAGGATTCATCGCCGGCATGTCGAATTGTTTATAATAATATCGAAAAATATGAGTTAAGTAACGGAAGATCGGGATTTATCGCCGGCATGTCGAATTGTTTATAATAATATCAAAAAATATCAGTAGAGAAACGGAACATCAGGATTTATCGCCGGCATTTCGAATTGTTTATAATAATATCGAAAAATATCAGTCAAGTTACGAATTTATATCTGACTAATAATAATAATAATAATAATAATAACAATAACAATAACAATAACAATAACAATAATAATAATAATAATAATAATAATAATAATAATAATAATAACAACAATCATAATAGTGGAAAATCCGGAAATGTGGACAATAATGAGAGAAAAGGTGGAAATGTTGATGACATGTTGGGTTATATGTGAATAAACGACTCAGATGTATTTCTATTGCACAGTAAACGATATTTATTATATTAAGTACATGAGCGGATAATTTAGCGTGGCGTCTCTTCGGCCATCTTGACACACAGTGAAGGTGTGTAGAGAATCGAGCATCGTATCGATTGATCGACGATGTATCATCATGGCGTCCATTCGATGGAACGTGTGAACCCCGCCAAGGTTCAAATGTCACTCGGGCGGCTTGCCCCGAAATACAGGAGATTTCTAACACTCCCCCTCAAGCGTCCGAGTATTACATCTGCTTACAGTCCACCATTCCCAGTTTGCTGATGCAACTTCGATGCATCGGTCCATTCAATGCTTTTGTCAACACATCGGCTGGCATTTCTGTAGACGGCATGTATTTCAGCTCGATGTAACCGTGTTCCACTGCTTTCCTTATGAAGTGATGTTTTACATCGATATGCTTTGTTCGTGAGTGAAACACCGGATTTTTACCCAGGTCTTGAGCTCCTTGGTTGTCGTTATAGAGCGTCATTTTCTTTTGTGACCTTACTCCAGTTTCCTTGATGAATTGAAGTATATGCATTCCCTCCTTTGTTGCCTCTGAGATCCCCATATATTCCGCCTCAGTCGTAGAAAGTGCCACCGTTCTTTGTTTCTTTGCCTCCCAGCTCGTAGCCGCTCCTGATACCGTGAAGGCGTACCCAGTGTACGATCTCCGATCGATCAGGCACCCAGCCCAGTCCGAGTCCACGAAACCTTCGACGTCCCTCTTGGTTTTCGAATACTTTAACCCGAGCCTCGTTGTTCCCTTTAAATAGCGTAGTACCCTTTTGGCAGCGACCCAATGTTCCTTTTGAAAACAGTTGTTGAATTGACTCAGTGAACTGACTGCGAAACAAATGTCTGGTCTCGTCCCCAAAGCAAGGTACATCAACGAATCAATCAGTTCACGGTAAGGGTATGCTTTATCTTCCAATGGTTCGGTCGGCTTCGTCAGCTTCTGACTTACGTCGAGTGGAGTCACAGCTGGCTTGCAGTTCTCCATCCCAAAACGCTTCAGAACGTCGTTCACGTACCCAGTCTGCGAGATGTAGGTAGTTCCTCTTCTCACGTTGAACTCTAGTCCCAGGCAATGACGAAGCTCACCCAAGTCCTTGATGTCAAACTGTCTGCTCAACGACACCTTGAATTCCTTGATCCAATCCGGATCATTTGAAGTCACGATCAAGTCATCGACGTAGGTGATGACCAGTAGTATCTTCTCACCTCGTACAGCTTCGTACACACTCGTGTCACTGTGGAGAGCGTTCAGTCCCAATTTGCGTAATTCTTGAGACAGCTTCTGTTGCCATTGTCTCCCAGCTTGCTTCAGTCCGTATAGAGCTCGTTTCAACAGGCAAACTTTATCTCCGGACTTCAACTCCTGTAGCATCGTCAGAGCTTCTCTTCTTTCTATTAAGCTTCCTTCATGCGCTAGATCTGTCAAGGTTTCTTCGAGAAATTCGGGAGTTTCCATATACACCTCTTCGTCGATGGTCCCGTTCAGATACGCAGTCGTTACGTCCAACTGATGCATCTCGAAGTCACGCTCCACTGCCATTGCTACTATGAGTCGGATTGAGCTCATACGTGCAACCGATGCAAATGTTTCTCTGAAATCTAGCCCAGGACGTTGAGCGTATCCCTTAGCCACTAGCCTGGCCTTCCTCCGTTCAAGAGTTCCATCAGGTGAGTATTTATTCTTCAGGATAATTCTGCACCCAATAACTCCTCTTCTTTCAGGTCGGTCAACCAGCTCCCACGTCCCATTCTTCATGTGAGCTCTGAATTCGTCGGTGATAGCAGCTTTCCACTCAGTGCCATCCGAGCCTGCAACTGCATCGTTAACTTCCAATTCCGTGGTTAACGCGTACTCACTGTAATCGGATTCTATTGCAGCGTTCCCTTCAGGTTCATCCTCGACTCTTCTAATCGCATATTCCTTTCGTGGTCTCCCAGGAAGCCCCGTACGCACCAAGCGAGGTCTCCCCAGTCCTCTGCGTTGTATGATGGCGTCTTCGACTGCTCCTTCTTCTTCTTCGTCAATATCGCCATCGACATCTGCTTCTTCAGCATCGCGTTCTTCTTGGACTCGAGGATTTTCATCTTCTTCTTCTCTTCTATCTGGGTAGGCACCGTGCTCAAGGATTTCCATCTCGTTGGCGATCGGGTTGACTTCGACCTCCGTCGCTTCGTGTCGATCCATCGGCTCCAGCATCATCTCCTTTAACATACTTTCGGTCACGAAGTCCTCGTATTTTTCTCCAGTTTGGAAATCGTTGAAGAATTTTACGTCGCGTGTAGCCTCAACCCTCCTCAAGTCAGGCAGCCAAACTCTGTATGCCTTGGCCGTGTCTGAATACCCGATGAAGATGCAGTCTCTTCCTCTTTCTTCGAATTTTCCCTTTCCAGGTTTGTTGTCCAATGCGTAAGCTTTGGATCCGAAGATTTTCATATTCGAAAGATCTGGTCGCTGTCCCATCCATAGTTCGTATGGTGTTTTTCCTCCCACGCTGGATGAAGCGCACCGGTTTCGAATGTAGTTCGCTGTCCTCGTTGCCTCAGCCCAAAACGACGGTGGTAGATTCGATTCGATTAACAAGCATCTCGCAGTTTCCACTAAGGTCCTATTCTTCCGCTCAGCGACCCCGTTTTGTTGGGGGGTGTACGGGACTGTCAGTCGCCTCCTGATTCCTTGCTCGTCCAGAAAACCTTGAAATTCTTTGTTGCAGAATTCCGTCCCGTTGTCTGACTGGAGGGCTCGTATCTGACAACCCGTTTGCTTCTCTACAATTTTTTTGTACCGCTTAAAAGCTTCTAGAACGTCGCTCTTGTTCCTTACGAATCTTATTTCACACCAACGGCTGTAGTCGTCAATGAATACCACGAAGTACATGGCCCCGCTGATTGCTTGGGTCCGCATAGGTCCACACAGATCCGTATGCACGATGCTGAGTTTCTCTGAGCTCCGCTCAGACAGTTGAGGAAATGACAACCGCGCAAATTTTCCTCTCACGCAGGTTTCACACTCACCAAAACTTGCTTCCTTCGCAGTCCGCTCGTCGATGATTCCCTCTCGTGCCATCTTCTTCAAACTCTGCTCGTTCAGGTGGCCCAATCGCTTGTGCCATAGGTTCAATTTCGTGTCCCGTCGAGTCTCGCTGGTCAACCCCGCAGCTTCTTCGTTCTCTTGGACACAGTACAATCCACCTTCTCTCTTGCAGATCATACTCTGGTTTCCAAATTTGTCTTGTACGACAGCCCTGTCTCGATCAAACAACACGGTAAAACCATTGTCGGTGATTTTACCTACAGAAATTAAGTTCGTCCTTAATTCTGGGACGTGTAGACTGTTCTTGAGGCTTATTTTTCTTACACAGGCCTAGTCTTTCAGCGTCAGCTTCAATAAGCCCACGCCCTTTACCTCAGCGCAGGCGTCGCTCGCCAAATTCAATCGACTCGTCAAACTCTTCTCCAGGTTCTGGAATTTGTCTTCGTCGCTGCACATATGCGATGTACATCCACTGTCGAGGCACCACTTCATCGCATTGGATCCTTGTTCCGTCTGCAAAGCGGCTTCGTTCCTCGCCACCGACACGTAGGATGCTTCCTCGACTTGACCAGCGCTATCTTGGGAAGATTGGTTCTTCTGGTCACACTGCGCAGCTCTGTGCCCAGGACGCCTGCACTTGTAACAAAGGAATTGTTTTCGTTCGTTTGTAGGTTTGTTTCCTTGCGACTCCCCCTTGTCCGGAACCTTCTTTGACGACTTCTTAGGGTAAGTGTTCTTCTTTACCCACATAGCGTTCTCAGCGTCGGTGTCTGGTTTCGCTCGACGCGCCTCGCTCTCTTCGATGATTTTTATTTTCAGCGCTTCCAGTCTCGGTAACTCATCTCTCGACTCTATCGCACATCTGAAATTTTCATAACTAGACGGCAGGCTGTACAATAACATCACCGATAACAAGTCTTCGTTGACTTCGATGTCCATCTCTTGCAGTTTATCGACCGTGTCGAAAAAATCTCGAAGGTGATTCCGGACGTCTTCACCATCCGCCATTTTGTGTAGCGTTAGACGCTTTAGAAGCGTGGCTTTTCTCGCCGGTCCTTTCGACTGGTAGATCTCCTGCAATTTCTTCCAGATGTCGTTTGAAGTAACACAACCTTTGATTTGTTTCAATTCTGCCGGACTTATCGACAGAATCAGGTCCGATCTCGCCTTCCTGTGCGCGGCGTCCCATGCAGCGGCGATTGTAATCGACGCGGCGTCGGTTACGGCAGGTCTCGGCTTTCCACCACTCACGTAGTCCCAAGCGTCATTTTTGACTAATAACGCTTCTACTTGTAATTTCCAAGTATCATAATTATCCTTTGTCAAGGGTTCGATTCGGGCATAATTATGATTACTCATCGTGTCCAAGTCCTCGCGCACTCGCACACAGCAACAACAAGACACACTTGTATTACGCGATCTATTTTCTTTATTCACTCTCAATACGCGGATGTATCGTGGCCTGGGCCCATAACCTGTTGGGTTATATGTGAATAAACGACTCAGATGTATTTCTATTGCACAGTAAACGATATTTATTATATTAAGTACATGAGCGGATAATTTAGCGTGGCGTCTCTTCGGCCATCTTGACACACAGTGAAGGTGTTATGACCTGGGGGACATCCGCGAAATATTCCTAGAATAAAATACCCTAGTGCTATCGCGACGGAAGTTGCCAACCCAAAATCAGTGAGTTCAAATAGTAGTTGGGTTCCCGTACCGATTAAATATTGAAATATACTGGATGGAACTAGTTAGCCGCATAAAATGATGTAGATAGATTGTGTCGAAGTTACCGTTATGCTCAGGAATTTATATAGTTCTGTAGCGTCTATGGTTCTGGCGGTAAAAATGTTTGGTTTAAATTATGGAGAAAGCTTTATGTCGAGTCCTGGTCTAGTAAAGAATGAGAGAAAGGATTACGATAGTTTGTTAATGATTATCATGTAATCTACACAGATAGAGGAAGTAATGTGAGAGAATGAAATCTTGTCTTACCTTTGTTGTGGGTTTTTTATGTATGTTGGAGAGATGTCGCCGGAACAGGAACGTTGTTGATTGCAGCAAAGTTATTGATTACAGAGCGACGGAAATTTATTATTAGAGGATTTTGATGATTAATAACTTTTGGAAATATATACGCAGGAAATTGGTTGAACAACTTTTATTTGAGTTTAGAATTAATGTGTAGACGTCGTAACCGAGAATACTGTTTTAGAATATGTGTTAACACGACTTGAATAAGTTCTGAATTTGAAAATGACGTGAAGGGACTAAAATACCCGAGGTTAGAGAAACGCGGCGATGGCCATGAACCAGGTTAAGTCGCAGAACAAAAGAGAAGAGAGAGATTCCATCTTTTTCGTGGGCTTATATAGGGCCGGGGTCCATATTGGGGTTTTGGTAGGGGAGGAGATTTTTGTAGCATGCGGGCCTAGATGCGGGTTGGTCATTTACTTCCATGATAATTGGAGTAGAATTGGTAGCCGCTCGTTTATTAGGGGGTAATAAAAGATGGAGTAGAATGAGCGCGAGGGTTTTTCCTGAAGCGCGGGAAATGGCGAAGCCTGACTTTACGTATCTCGGTTATGGCGTCGGTTACAAAATGTTACGAGGTTTTACAATTTCTGGCTTAATGGATAGTTTGATATTGGAAAAATGTATGAATAGGTTTGGCCGACAATATGGCTGTTATCAAATTTGTAGTTATTGTTAGAATGGAATAAATGATTAACCTATGTAATATAATTGAATAAATGCTTATCCTACGATATACATATGTATGATGATGAAGTGAACAAATGATTAACCTAAGAAATGAGTAACTGATTATCCTAAGATTATATGTAATGCGATTGAATAAGTGATTAACCTAAGATTATACGTGATAAAAATGAATAATGGTTAACTTAAGATTATGTGTAGTTTAATTGAATAAATGATCGTTTTATAGGTATACGTAGTTTATGATTGATTGATCTTTTGAGTATATATGATATGGTGGATAAATGATTAGCCTATGATTAAGTGTAATAAAGTGAACAAATAATTATCCTATGAATAATTGTAATAAAATGAATAAATGATTATTTAAATGTAATAAAATGTATGAATGATTATTCTAACAGTAAAAATGTATGAATGATTATTCTAAGAGTATAATTGATAAAAATGAGTAAATGATTATTCTAATAAAATGTATGAATGATTATTCTAAGGGTAAAAATGTATGAATGATTATTCTAAGAGTATAATTGATAAAAATGAGTAAATGATTATTCTAATAAAATGTATGAATGATTATTCTAAGAGTAAAAATGTATGAATGATTATTCTAAGAGTATAATTGATAAAAATGAGTAAATGATTATTCTAATAAAATGTATGAATGATTATATTCTAGAAGTATAATTGATAAAAATGAATAAATGATTATTCTAATAAAATGTATGAATGATTATTCTAGAAGTATAATTGATAAAAATGAATAAATGATTATTCTAATAAAATGTATGAATGATTATTCTAGAAGTATAATTGATAAAAATGAATAAATGATTATCCTAATAAAATGTATGAATGTATAGCGTCAGTGTTGGAACGTAATGCTTATTTATCTTATTGATTTTTTGTTAGCGGCGAGTACAAAGGGCGGTGTTTGCCGTAATAATCTAATGGCTAGCCCCTATTTCTTAATGGGTTCTATGAGGGTGGTCTTTGATAGCAGATCTAGAGTAGTTCATAGCCGTAGCAATGTTTGCAGGTATTTGACTGGGGGAAGATCTAATGTTATCTAGCACGCAGCTGTCCCTTGACTTTTACTCTTTTTAAAGTGAAAAATGGTTCTGCTATAGGTATGGTCGAATTAGGTAGTCCTAGCTCTTTGTAACATGTGTCTCCTAATACGTCGGTTTCGTCGGTCGGTATTACCGTCTTCTTGAGTCCTTAGAGGTGTTTCCGTCGTGGGTAAGTTCTATGGTCGGTAGCGTTGTGCCCTTGCATTATAAAGTTTCCGTGGTCGGTATCTCCTTTAGTCTGTTGGTAACGTTGTTCTCTAGTGTTGTAGAAGTTCTGACGTTGGTGGTTTCCGGTCTAGAAGTTAGTTTTTCTATGGTGGATTCTAGTTAAATTGAGGGGTGTCCAGTGGGATGTAACAAAGGTGTGTAGAGAATCGAGCATCGTATCGATTGATCGACGATGTATCATCATGGCGTCTATTCGATGGAACGTGTGAACCCCGCCAAGGTTCAAATGTCACTCGGGCGGCTTGCCCCGAAATACAGGAGATTTCTAACATGACAATAGTTGAAAGTACGAAAAAATGTTAATAATAATAAGAGAGGCGGCGGAAATGTTGATAACAATAGTGAAGAAGACTGAAATGTTGATTGATTCATTCCTATCTCGCAAATCTCGCAAAAATCCGAAAATCCGAAAATCCGAACATCCGAACATCCGAACATCCGATCACGTACTTTACTGTTATATATGATTTTTACCTATACAGAGGTGTACCCCCGTCCAGCGATAGTTGTAAATTGAAAGTTGTGTCGATTGGGTCGAGTCGGGTTACAAAAAAAGAGGGGCCAAAACTTCGTTTTCTCTTGCACTACAATGTGTCAGTACAGAAGATAATATATGTATAACAAGTTGTATGTATCGTCGACACACCATGAGTAAACGAGAAAAGGAAACAGTCCGAAACCAATGCAGGCGCACGCTTCAGTCGTCCGTCTGTCGGGTGCGTTCGGCAGCGCGAGTAGATATATAAGCGTGCGCTCCTGTTGGTTTCGGACTGTTGCCTTTCCTCGTTTACTCACGGTGTATATCTGTAGAAGAAAGTAAGTCCATAGCCTGTTTCAAATTTTACCTAACAATGTCGACAACCATTGTAGAAATCGTTTGTCTCATAGGATTGCCAAGTGTATGTGTTGAAATATTGTCCGAATGAACAAAGGTATTCATGGTAGGGAAATCAAAGCATCGAACGAAGAAAACTATTACTCTTTTTCGATGTCCGATTTGACTTAATCGACGCACCTCTCAATTTAACGTTGTCCAGTTACTTTTTCCGATGGAACAATAGACGTAAATTGTTTGATATTTCTAGGATTATGTCTCAGATACTGGCTCTCGTATACAACAACTACAATTTTGGAATTTCTTTGTAACTTGATTTCACTTTACAGATGTCACGGCACGAGTACAACTTTGTCTCCGCATACGACGACTTTGCTTGCCACGCCGCAGCATATCCATCGGTTTCTAGTATACCGAAGTCTTACGCCGATGCTCTGATACGTGTTCCGAGAGGCACGGGAGATTTGGAAAGGAATGCGTAAGATGCAGAGCGAAGAAAGAGTTGCTACCCTGGCAATCATCGGTGGTCTCGAAAGCACCAAAAACAGGGACGATTGGAGAATTAGGTTACTTATACGAAAACGTAGAGACTTCAGGGACTTTTAAGGTTCTTTCGGAAAGTCAGACTTAATTCCATGAGAGTTCCTTGAGTTAGTCCCCAAGAGTACATTTGATGAGTGCAGTTTGCATACCTGTATTATCGTTTGATTGATGATCCAATAATGAAAAATTATTTCTCTGATATTCCTCAAAATGAGAGAAGATTTTGATGATGCAATTCGTGACGACAGCACGAGAAAATGAATGAGAAAAATGGTCTGTTTGGGCAATCGAACGTTTCGGTAGAACAAAAAATGCTTATTTTCGAATTTTCAATCAATTTTAGCATTAAAATACTCAAATTTCCACCAACGCTCTGTTGGATGACAACTTGGATTTCTCATGAAGTTCCGTATATAAGTTACTATTACACAAAAGTGAAGAACTAATGGATTCACGAAAGGGACTGCTTTTTTTTCTTTCATTGTTAAACTTACATAAAGTGGGAAAAGACTCCAGGGTTGTTACACACCTTGTTTCATCGCAGTCGCAAAGCATTTGATTCAAAGATCGTGAAGATGGCTTGTAGAAATGAAATGTCGTGTGAGCTCTCAGAGAAAAATCGACAATTAAATTTATTCTCTCTTCTCATCAAGATTTTCCGTTGCAACTTTTCTATGAAATGTAAGGCAATTATCAATTTTGGTATTGCATCAGCTGTAGAGATACAGCGACAAAGAGTAGAGATACTCGCAACGCCTGTGGTAAAACGCAGAACTCTTTCAAGTTCTCTAACTTGATTAAAAAAATGTGACGGATTTTTATAATTGGTTCAAGTGATTGAAATTTATTATAAATGTGAGGCAATTATCAATTTTGGTATTGCATCAGCTGTAGAGATACAGCGACAAAGAGTAGAGATACTCGCAACGCCTGTGGTAAAACGCAGAACTCTTTCAAGTTCTCTAACTTGATTAAAAAAATGTGACGGATTTTTATAATTGGTTCAAGTGATTGAAATTTATTATAAATGTGAGGCAATTATCAATTTTGGTATTGCACAAGCTTTAGAGATACAGCGACAAAGAGTAGAGATACTCGCAACTTCTGTGGTAAAACGCAGAACTCTTTCAAGTTCTCTAACTTGATTGAAAAAATGTGACGGATTTTTATAATTGGTTCAAGTGATTGAAATTTATTATAAATGTAAGGCAATTATCAATTTTGGTATTGCATCAGCTGTAGAGATACAGCGACAAAGAGTAGAGACACTCGCAAATCCTGGTAAAACGCAGAACTCTTTCAAGTTCTCTAACTTGATCGAAAAAATGTGACGACTTTTCATAATTGGTTCAAGTGATCGCAATTTGTTGTCAGTAGATAGGGTCAGCTCTGGAGCGTCACAACAAACCGATGTAAACATCAACACGGTGACGTCACTGGCGCCATACCCCCACTCCTCGTCCGTCGGCGTCGCGAAAGAAAGCAAGATGGCTGCCGCCTCGGAATCGGCGCGGGTTTATTTGAATCTTTTCGAACCTGTTATGACTTTATTTTTTCTGAAAAACAAGATGGCGGCCTGGAATTGGCGGTTTTATTCGAATGTGTCCAAATCTCAGGATGGTTTGATTTTTGTGAAAACAAGATGGCGACGTCCGTTGGATAGGCGGGTTTATTTGAATAGTTTTAGTTTTCAAGAAAAGCAAGATGGCTGCCTGGAATTGGCGGTCTTATTCGAATGTGTCCAAATCTCAGGTTGATCCGATTTTTGTGAAAACAAGATGGCGACGTCCGTTGGATTGGCGGGTTTATTTGAATTTCTTTCTTCAATGCAGGATTTCAATACATCTAGATCTGTAAAGAAAGATGGCTGTCGTTTTGAATTATGGGATCGTTGATGACGGGTGAGGTAAAATAACGGGGATTTCAATTGGAGAGTCGACAAAAATATAAGTTTACAAAAAACGTTTTTTATTCTTAAATCTAAACCCTTTACATATCCTTAAATCTAAATATCACAATTCAAACACCATCCACCATTTGTACAATTATACATTTTTACATCTACGCACGCTTTTTCACACACTTTTGAACGCAGGTTAGACAGGCTGCTTTGGTTTTCGTAGTTTTTCTACAATTTTTCAGCCTGTTCATGAGACACGTGTAAAACGAGGCAGCGATGTGGTCATTTTTTACACAATTTTCCGAAAAAAGCCGTGTAAACTGATCGAGAGTGTAACCGCGGTGCATGTAATACAAAAACATAATACAAAACTGGCCACACACGTCCGAAGAGGCACTTTGAAGCTGATGCGTGTTGATCTGGTAGTTGGGGCAGTTCCTTCGCAGACGACGAAGATGATGTGGGATAAAAGGTGGTACTCCGTAACTGTCGAAGTAAGTCCCGTGTCCCGTGGCATCGTTGTAGAAGGCAACCCAATGGCTACCGGGTTGATTGTGATCATCCGTATTGACGACAATGGCTGTCGGTCGGGACCATCGAAGGGGGATGCGATCAGCGGGTTAGACCCCACAGGTTCTTGCAGTAATCAGGTTTATAACACTCCGGATCTGCAAGCTGTTCATCGTCGCCGAAGATATCGCGAGGCGTTGAGCAGGCTAGCGGTGAACCGAGGGGATTCGCCAGCGTGTACACGTCCGTCTCGTCGATGGATTTTGTGTTCAGCCACTTTTTTAACTGAGCGCTTTGATTCAGTGCGCAGACGAAGGCTCCCCGTCTGTGTATCGCGTGGTACAGGCAGTATGTGTCCGATGACGGCAACTTCTTGAATGAGGGACAATCATCGTCTTCGAGATTGGTGACCCTGCGCGACAAGACGTTCTGCAACAGCGTGGCTTTTTCCGTACCCCTGGGGCCAGATTCTGTTTCTTTTTCGTAGCGGTACGTTTGAAACGTACCGGTACGTTTGAAACGTACTACCCTCTCTCCTCGGCCGGCTCGGCGTTTCCCCTCGTTTCGTTGTTGCCTCGGCCGTACCCCTCGATGTTTGTCTGTCTAGCAACCGATATAAACAACGAAGCTCGAGCATGCGGCCTGGCGCGAGGCTAATTTCCCCGGCCAATGAAAATGCGCTGTCCGTCGCGAGCGGTGTCTTGCCGCACTACGATGCGCGTGTTTTATTTTCAAACAATATTTTGCCGCCGCGATCGGGATTCTTTCCCAAACGTGATCTCGTCTAGTGTACACGTCGAAGAAAAAAGCAAAAATGAGGTGAGTACCGAGTTTTATTGTATATACTAATCTTTTCACGCCGAATCGATCGTGTAAAACGAACGAGCTCTCGTACATGCAACCCCGTTATTCAATGTCCACATTTCATCCTAGTTGACCCACGTAGAGTTTGCAATCCTTGCGGGACGCGGCTTTGTTGAATTTTTTTTTTTTTGTTTTTTTTTTCTAATAAATCGAAATTGACACACAAACAGAAAAAACGTGCACGTATGTATGATGAAACTTGTGTTTTTATTTTTTAATAAATCGAAATTCACACGCAAACAGAAAAAACGTACACGTATGTATGATAAAACTTTTTTTTTTATTAATCGAAATTCACACGCAATGGGAAAAAACGTACACGTATGCATGATCAAACTTGTATTTTTTTTTTTTTTTTTTTTAATAAATCGAAATTCACACGCAGACAGAAAAACGTACACGTATGTGTGATGAAATTTTTTTTTCATTTTTTATAAATCGACATTCACACGCAAACAGAAAAAACGTACACGTATGTATGATAAAACTTTTTTTCTTTTCTTTTATTAATCGAAATTCACACGCAAACAGAAAAAACGTACACGTATGTGTGATGAAATTTTTTTTTTATTTTTTATAAATCGAAATTCACACGCAATGGGAAAAAACGTACACGTATGCATGATCAAACTTGTATTTTTTTTTTGTTTTTTTTTAATAAATCGAAATTCACACGCAGACAGAAAAACGTACACGTATGTGTGATGAAATTTTTTTTTTTATTTTTTATAAATCGACATTCACACGCAAACAGAAAAAACGTACACGTATGTATGATAACACTTGTTTTTTTTCTTATAAATCGAAATACACTCGCAATTAGGAAAAACTTACATGTATTCATAATAAACCGATTTGATTTTTTTTTACACATCGAAATTCACTCGCAATTAGGGAAGACGTATATGTGTTTTTATTGCATTCTAGTTTGACCCACGTAGAATTTGCGATCCTTGCGGGACGCGGTTTTATTATTATTATTTTTTTTATTTTTTTTTTATAAACTTAAATTCACACGCAAATATAAAAAACGTACATGTGTGTATCATAAACCAATTGTATTTATTTTTATTTCCCCTAAATCGAAATTCTCACCCAATTGGGAAAATCATACATGTATTTTTATCCTAAAAAATTAACGTGGAATCCGCTTATCCAACTTCAGCGAAGAAAAAAAAGTAAAAAAATGCGAAAGCAAGCGGACGGCGAGCAAAAAATTGGCATCGCCGAATTTATGCTGGACCATCCGGACTTTGCGGCTGGGCGGTTCCAAAGTGCGGATGGGAAGGGAACCAGCCGACGCCTGTGGGGTCAGTTGGCCGATGAGGCGAATGCGAGGGGCCCACCGATCCGGAAGGTGGCCCAATGGAAGAAGGTGAGAATTTGGCTTGATGGAGATGCGATCAATTATTTACAATAAACGTGAAAACGGCCAGTCGAGTCGAAGGGGTCCTTGACTCGACTAGAACGCAGAATTCGTCTTGATCCGTCCATTGTCTTACAGACGTGGGTCGACATGAAGACCCGGGCCAGAAGGAAGGCCGCAGCCATCCGGGCCGACCAGAATAGAACCGGCAACCGTGACAACAATGCCGAGCCGTTGACTGCAATCGACGAAATGGTCCTTGCAGTCATCGGTAAGATTGTTGTCCACGGGTTGCCGGGGGTACGCCAGCTGCTACCGAGGTCGGAGGTGAGCTAACAGAGAATCCCTCGTAATGCGAATGATAATCAAATATTTCGTTCAGGGAATCGGAGCGTGACTGTAGTTTTGTAAATGAAATACTTCGCAGTGTCCAAGTTTTCACTTGGATGAATGAAAGTTAATGTTCATCGTTACGTATGAATTTCAAATCTCTCTATCATTCACTGTCCCTCTCAACTTGAGGTTAATCGTTGATTCTCGTGAAAAAAATATCATGACATACAAATTATCTCTTTTAATTCATAATTAAAAACGCCTGGCCTTAAATCAAAATGGATAGATAAATTTATTGAAGACTGATTCTGAATTACGTGCTATTCATTTCTGCTGACACATCAATAAATTTTCTGATAATTAGTATAATTTTAGTGCCACACATCGATAGTATTATTAACAAAAATGACTCGTGCGTTCGGTATTGTTATTTTCTTAAATCTAATCGGCATATTTGCATTCTGCAACATACTTTCCCTTTAAGGGGACAGGGTCAGTGCAGGCGCACCTCATAGTATATTGTGCACCAAGGGCTGAGTGGGCTTTTTCCCCGCACCTCATACTTATGTTACGATTATATTGCATTTTTTCAACCGGAAATGTATACATATATGTATATATGTGTATGTATTGTGACGGGGAACTCTGCTGTCCCGCTACCCCGGATCAGCAACGGGACTGAACCCAACGCCCAATTAATAAACAATTTCCTATTCAAATAAAGCTCGGGTTTGGGCGCCAGCTGGGTAGTTAGCCCAGCAATAAACGAATTGACAACAAGTAACCAATTAATAAGAAGGATCAGGTTGCACCGGCAAGCATCAACCCGCGGAGAGTGGCGTGGGTGGGGTTTGCAGCGTAGAGGGGGAAGAGGGGATGGGGAGAAAAGTGTGAACAGGCCAAGCAAGAAAGAAGCGTAGTTAGGGTAAACAATAATCAAAATTAATTTATTTCCGCCCCACTCTGGGTACGGAGGTCCCTCAAGGGTAACTGTGACTAGTTAGATCAAAACAACAATGATAAATTCTCTCTTAAAAAAGTAATAACAATGACCCACTCGGGTCTGACTCGAAAACAATGCAAGATTCTTAATTCTACCCAATAAAGGTTAATGCGAGCTGATTATAGGAAGACTAGGCCCGCGTAGGGGCTAAGGTGGAAGGCCATGAGCTTGAGTGCGGTTATAGAACGCCCGTCGAGCCTGTACCGATCCGTGATAAAGTAATCCGCGACGTTACTAAGTTACCGAGGATAATTCCTCCAGCAAGCTCGCCGAAGAGTGAGCCACACAGCAAAAGGGGAACGGTACAGCTTCGACACGAGGTCTAGCTTACTTTCTACGATTCGACGTGAGGTCCTGACCCCACTCGAAGCAATCCCCAGCCTTACGCAGGGTGAATTTCCTATAATAATTGACTCGCGATGCTATTTCAATCAAAATTAATAATGACTAGGCCTCTAGGAGGCAGGAATTGAAGAGAAGCTAATAAACTACGCCGCTACGCATTCATACAAAGGCTCTCGCCCCGCAACGTCGCCCACGAGGCGTGCCGTGACGATTTCAGACTCACTAAGTTCCCGTTCAGACAAATTTAACAGTTCAAGACACAAGATTCTCTGTTTTAATGACTCTAATTGTGATTTTGTAGAAGACGCTGGCTACGGCCGACCACTCAGGGTCCGTCGAGAGACAACCAGGGCAATTTTCTAGACACGAGGCCGTTAAATTCAAAGTTCAAGATGGCCACTGGTTGATTCAGGCACGAGGTAAAGGCTTGACTCACCGTTGATCTTGCTCGCACCCGGTCGCTCGTCCTCGGGCAGATCTCTCCCACACACAGATTTTTACACGGTCTCGACTCGATTTTAGGATTTCTATGGTACCCCAACGGGTCAAGAACCAGGCAGTTCAGTTCAAAAACGCAAAAAGGGGCAAACAGTCGCTCTCAAAAGTGCCTGTACTAGGCCAAGACCTAATCGCAAGTGGTAGACAGCGGGTCGCCGGCTCGCTACCGCATCCCCACTCCTAGGGTTATCGATGTGCAATCGACCCAGGATCTGCGTCCTGCTATTGGTTACGCAACCTGTGCCTAGCTTAATGTTAAAGGGCTGACGCAGCCGTCTCGATCCTCGCCACGTTCAGAGTTATCGTAGTCTTGTCCCGCAGGGGTTCTCGGTCTGGGGCTCCTGGTTCCTTGGCGGCTCGTATTTCATTGCAGGCTCTTCAGGCGCGGGAATCTCGTCCGCCGACCACTCGTCCCTCGCTGGTTTTTATGCCCAGGAGGCTATTGCCCCGCTGATCGTTTTGCGAACCCCTGGCCTTCTCTAGTGTCAGTTTCTGTGTCTTTGTTCGTGATCGTAGCTTCGTAGCGTCGTTCGTTTACATGTAAGGGGAGTTCAAAATAAAACAGGAATTAATATCGACTCGGTTCGCTTTGTATCGTCACGGCCACCAGGCAGGGTCTGTTTCGGCGCGGGATTCAAAAAGAGTTTCAGGCATTCATTGACATTTTCTCGTGGGATGTTCTTTACTACTGGTTCGTTAGGGTTCGGGGCTTTTTGTAACGACAGGTGAAAACTGTCATGTTACAGTATGTATACATATATAGTATACATGGGGCATTCCACGCCAACTCGTCCAGTGTTAATCCCCGACCATCTCAGAATCATTCCATATTTGTTTCCAACATTCTACGCATTAAGAAACGCGTCCTGATTTTTTTCTTTGCAGATTTTTCATACCAAACCGTTAATTTGTTATGAATGTTTGAAGTTGATTGAGAATGCCAATTTTTTTTTTATAGGAAAAAACTCACCAAAATCCATTGGATGAGACAAAATAGCCCCCGTTTACGAAAACGTGGGCCGATTTTTTTTCGACAGATTTTTTTTCCACTCGATTGGGAATTTTTTGACTTTTAAAACTGAAATTAACATAGGATCAAATTCTGACCGTCAAATAAGGGGAATTGAGTGAACAACAAAAAAGCGTAACTCAAAAATCAGCTTTAGGCAGTGTAACAAAAACGCTACACTAGCTACGTGTTTTTGCATGAGGCACTTCCCACTCACTTTCGTATTCAACGGAAAAGGTTTATAAGCGTTCACGTCATTTGGTTCGTAGCGCTCAGACAAATCAATTATGAGAGAAATTTCACGAATAATGTGCGAATAATATTCTATTGTTATTATTATTTTTTTTTTTTTTTGATTGTGAGCGTTTAGTTTTCAGCCATATTCATCCGTTGATCAGTTAATTGACTCAGAGTGTTTGATTTTCATCATCAGAGATAAGTATCGATGTGAGTTCTAGTCACATTTATCCCATCGACCGGCTTATTCCATCAGAGTCTTGGGTTTTCATGATCAGCGATCAGTATTGGAGAAATTTCAGGATATTCAGTTCGACAGAGACTTTATTTTACCCAAACTTGATTCATTTTTTTTTGCTGTTCCTAATTTTTGTTTCATTTCATTTTTTTTTTTTTTTTCAATTTTTTGCTCGTTCCCATTATACTCTGCAATCATCGTCGAGCTAATTTCAACCTATATTCACTTCTTCTATGACTAGATTCGATAATGTGCCACTACAAATGTATGCGATGCGATGAATACTTTCTGGGAGTACTTTTCTGGCGGTGTCTCTCGCCAGACAACTGTGAAATTTTCTATCGGTCGGTTGATCCAGAGATCAAGATACATCCTCGTTTGGATACCAAGGATCTCAGCAGAGTTTGATTATCTCGACGTATTGGAGTCAACCATTTCCTATCCAAAGATCTACCTGCGGACCAATTTTCGTCCAGCGGTTCATGAGATATGGGTCCGGACGGACATGAAATCTGACAAAAACCCAGAATTACCTATTTTCGACATTAAAAGTTGAGGTTTTTTTTGCTCTGTGTCGATAGAGCTTCTCGCTAGTTAACAAATGAGCGCTCGACGACCCTGTTAGGTCATTCGGTTGAGGAGATATAGCTCCGGACAGAAATTTTTCAGGATGGCAAACACATAAGGCTTCATAGTTCGGCATATTTACCACATTGATTACTCTATTCAATCACAGATTGTTTAGTTCTTCGATTTTATCATCATAAATAAGTATTTGATGTTTTATATAGTAATACAGAATTTCGTGCGATGGCAAACACATAAAATTGAAAAAAAAATCGGACCACGTATTCGTAAACGGGGGAACGGGTGCTGTTTTGTGTCATCCACTGGATTGTTGAGAATTTTTTCAGATTTAAACAAATGGGCATTCTCGAACAAGTTTAAAAATGTATAGCAAATTAACGGTGTGATAAAAAAATCTCAAAAAAATCAAGACGCGTTTTTTACTGAGTAGAATGTTAGAAAACAACATGGAATGGTTTCGAGATGGTCGGGGTTTAACACCGGTCGAGTTGGCGTGAGATCCTCCACACACACACACACACACACACATACGGTCGTTCTTGGTAACTTTTCAAAAAGTGGGCAAAAATAATTATTCCATTTTTGTCCACTTTCGCCAAGCCGGTGAAAAAAAAATGCCAATTCCGACCCGCTTGATATACGGCTTAAAAAAACGCAGAAATCGTGCATGTGTTAAAAAAAAAGGTAAGAATTTATGAATTTCTTTCTCACAGACGGTTTTCACCATTGTTTGGTACAATACCGAATATACAATCAGTATTTTTATTCTTGTTGTTTTTATTATTATTATTATTATTATTATTATTATTATTATTTTCGATTTTTTCAAGGTAAATCATTAAAAACTGTGAAGAAGGTGTTTCAAAGTCTGTGGACACTGTCACTCTGTTAGTCTGATTAGGATGAAATTTGTGTGAATTGAATGAAATGAATGGCACGCTGCCATTTCTTCCAGTTTTTAATAATTGACATGAGAAGAATACGAATTATTGTATATCAAGTATTGTACTGAAAAATGGTGCAAAACGTTAGTAAAGATAAAAAATAATTCTGAGAGAAGAAAGAAATTCACAAATTTTGACCTCATCCAAGTGCACACATCTGCCCTCTTTAGGGGTATAATAGTAAAAAGTAATATCTTCGTGGTTTTTGAAAAGGCTATTTTCGAAAGAACGAGGGTATCGAAAATCCCATGCGTACGATCATTGCTCGGCCTAGTCTATGGAACAAGAAAATCAACAGCTCTGTAAAGTGAGAATTGTAGGAGAATATACTATTGTATGCTACAAAGATCCAAAAATGAATAATTTTTTTATTGGAGATTTTCATCGCTGCTTTTTTACGTTGTGGTTTTAGCGCTGAAACGCTGCTCCGATTTTTTTTTTGTGGGTATTCTTTTCACCAATCCTTTTGGAGTTGTTGATGGTTTTAAACTCAATATTTGGACCGTTTTGTAAAATATGAACAAAATCACTGAAATTCTGTTGGCGATGTAGAACAACCTACCACTTTCGAAAGTGTGGGCAGAATTTTCCTTATATTTTGAATAAATTATTCAATCATTCTGTCCATCAAAATAAATTTACGTTGAAGGTCGTTGGTAAGGAGTTTCGATGGAAAAAATGATTAAATGATTGATTTAAAATAAAAGGTAAATTCTGCCCACATTTTTAAAAGTCGAGGGTTGTTCTACAACATGAAAATAACTTTTCAAAACGGTCGAAATATCCAGTTTAAAAACATTAACAACTCCAATGGGAATAGTTAAAAAGAAAGAAAAAAACAGAGCAGCGTTTCAGCGCTAAAACTACAACGTAAAAAATCACCATAAAATCGTATCTTCTCCTACAATTCTGACTAGTCCGAGCAATTATCGTACGCATGGGATTTTCGATACCCTCGAGAGGTATCGAATGGGAAATACCGGTCGCAGAGGGCTCGTGATATTATTTGTTCAAAAAAAATTTTTTCTTCAGCTTCATGATGGCCAAAAATTCACAAAAAATCAATGACCATTTCACAAATTCCATCTTTTGAGTAAATTGAGATATCATCAAACCCATGCGTAATTTTTTCGATAGTAAGTTATGAATGCCTGTGTAAAAATCGGGAACCCTGGAAAACAACCACCGGCCACGGCGTTTTCATCTTTCGTTAAGAAAAAATTTTTAGATTCTGGCGGTAAAAATAATCTTTTCCGTGGTCGCACCGAGTTGTGCTTTTTTATTTCACACATAATTATCGGTACATTATTGGAATAAGTATAGAAATGACCCCCCATCTTCATTTCTGCTTCATTTCTGAATTCAACAATAAATGAAAAAGTGAGCTTTTCTCACGATCCCACGACTTACAATCCCTTTAATGTATCATTAAAAATAGAATTCGACTTAATCAGGTTGAACATAATATTGCATTTGGATTATTTCAGTTTAGATTACTGATTAAATTGGATGCTGCATCAGCACACTGATGAACTCCTAAAATGTTTATCAATTTTTTTTTTTTTTTCATTTCGATTCAGAACTTGACAAAAAAAAAAACGCGCACTACAACAATGAAATCTGATCCTCATGAGACTATGAATAAATGAAATAGTTTGGTACATTATCAATTTAATAAAATGCAACGTAGTATTATGAGTTTCAATAATTCAATTTGAAACTGATTTTGAATGAATCATACATAATCTACCAAAAATTTCCTAATTTTTTTTTGGATCGCGGGGTATTTTTTTGACGCATAATTATGTATGAAAAAACAGGCACAACTCGGTGCGACCACGAAGAAGACTCTTTCACCCCCACAAAACGTAATTGTAACCGAAAAATAAAAACGCCGGGGCCGGTGGTTGTTACCCAGGGCTCCCGATTCTTTCACGTACATGAAAACTGACTATCTAACAAATAAAGCATGGGTTTGATATCTTAATTCGCTCAAAATATATAATTTTTGAAATGCTCATAGATTTTCCAAAGTTTTTTGCCATCATCTTTCGCGATCGCAAATGAAACTCGAAAAAAGTATCATGAACCCTCCACGACCGGTATTTCCTATAGCTAGAAAATGCACCGAACCTTGTCATTAATCGGTACATTAACGCTCGGCGAATACCGGTCAAATTTCAATCCTGAATGAATAAAAAAAAAAAAAAAAAAAACACTGATTAACTTCTTGTCCGCAAGGCTGACATGGATCGATTGATGGAGGACTCCGTTGATGAGTCGATGGACGAAGACGTTCAAGTGGAGCTCCTCGAAGATCCTGCTGTTGTTCATCGCCAGGTGGAGAACGTCATGGATGACAGCCTGCAGGACGTAGACCTGCAAAATGCATTTGAGCCGTCAACATCTCACGACAACGAATCGCTCCACAGGAGCATGTGTGAGGAGATGCAGAAATTTTTCTCGCGCGCAGCATTGGTTACGCATATATTACAGCAAACTAAGGGGTGACCATTCAAGTCCGCTTACAATATTACATGAAATTTTAAGGTTTTCCCTGACCCCGATCCATTACCTTTCCCTCGACTTTTTGTTGCAAGGTTTGCGCCGCAACTACTGAATTTTGTACGGATGAGGTAAAATTTCCTCATAAATCTCGGTATCCCAGACAAATGGTCACTCTGAGTGAAGCTGCCAGTGCGAACAACCATCACTCACAATTCCAATTCCGTTCCCACACCGTTATCCTATCCGTTTAACAACTCCTCAAATTCACCGTTTATGGGACGTCGATGTTCGTTGGAATGGAATTCGAATTTGCCGTAATTTCGGATAATCAACTAGCTTTATACAATGTCCGTAGATTCTGACCTCGACGTCGATCGTTTACTCGCACAGACAGACATACTACTACTAGAGACGCCTCGACAGAAAACTGACAAGACTGGGACTAAAATTCGACCATTCGCACGCACACCGATACCAACCACATCGCTACCCTATACACTCACACCCATACCATCCACTTCCACATCCACATCATCACCCTTTATCTTGACACCCGTAGCCTCCGCATGCACACAGTTTACCACCGCATCTACACCAAACCCATCTGCATCCACACCAAACACATCTACACAGACCGATCAGAGACAAGGGACAGGACCCACGACATCGACGGAACAAACGGCGACACCCTCTTCATCCTCCGCAACCTTACCGCCCAAAAAGACCCCAACGAAAAAAACCTGGAAACGTAAACCGCTGAGAATGGCCCCGTTGTCCAAGAGTGACGTTCGTGCCGCGGAATTTTTGAAAGTTCAAGTTCAGCAGAATCAGATTCTCGAGGTACTCACACGTTTCATACTCGTTCAGTATGGGTCGGAATCCGCCGTTGAAAATGCATAACTAACGACGACTTTGCATGTTCCCCTCGACAGACGCTCTCGAAGGCTATGCTGCAGACTGCGCAAAACGAAGCCGAGTCAATCGCTGTTCGGCGTCAGGCAGTCGAGAACACCGCGAAGCTGTACGACAGGCTGGGAGAACTCATCGGTGTTCTCAAGGATGGGTTCGACCAGAAAAAACAGTGATTCTGAGAAGAGAAACAGTTTGTTAATAATAAGGAGTGAATGGATGAATGCATGAATGAATGAATGAATGAATGAATGAAACAATGTGTGATACGGCAGTGGTGTCCAAAGGAAGCTCCGGTAGCTTGAAAGTGCGACACACAGGTATGCGAGTGTACCGAGCCTTTGAGGACCTGCTTACGTGGGATCGAAAACCGACCGCTATAGGAACTACTTAGGCCCACCCGAGTATCCTGAAACAATAGATTCTCGTAAATAATAACCTGGGACAGGAAGCAGGATTGCATATCAAGTACTTCGAACGTGTGCATTTTTTTCAAACAGCCATCTATATCTACATACAAGGGACAGAGGCATCAACGCCCAGCCCAAACCCCTTGACCTAGAAACAACATGTTCCCTTCCCTTCGTAAACACCCACTATAAGAAGCGATTTTTCGAAATTCGTCCCCCAAGGGGGTTAAAACCCGGTAAAACGTGTTTTCGCGGATTCATCGATATCTCCTCGGCCCGATGAGATATTGACTTTGTCTTTGCTTCTAGTCGTGCATAAAGAAAGATGTAGAATATTTGCAGCGCTCGTAGCGATAGAGGGGCCCAAAATAGGCGAGAAAAGTGAGTTTTTGACTCCAAAAAGTGACTGATAAGTGACTGGAAAAAATCGATTATAACTCAGTAACTACATCAACGGTTGTTGCGATGGGTTGTAATTCTAATTGGAGTAGAACACAAGAATTATTTGAAGCGATTTTGCATAATATCGAACAGATTTGAGCAAAAAAAAAGATATTTGGCAGTGCGATGAGTAAATACGCTGGGAAAAGAGCTATTGAAAGATGGTTTTTGGGCGCCGGGCGCGACTCGCTATGGTTAAAATGGGTATTGCTCTGTATATTATTAGGTATTTTACGATTGTCTGACGAGAAATGAAGAAATAGTATATTAAAAATCAGCCTTAGGAACCCAACCTAATTCATTTTGTCTTTTAGTAATTTTATTTTCATTTTTTTTTCATTTCATTCTTTCATTTTTTTCTCGTTCCCATTATACTCTGCAATCATCGTCAAGCCGATTGAAACCTATATTCACTTCTTCTATGACTAGATTCTATAATGTTTCACTACAAATCTATGTGGAGTGATGAATATTTTCTGAAATTCTTTTCTGGCGGAGACTCTCGCCAGACAACTGTGAAATTTTCTATCGGTCGGGTGATTCAGAGATCAAGATACATCCTCGTTTGGATCCTAAGGATCTGAGCAGAGTTTTGACTGTCTCGACGTGTCGGAGTCAACCATTTCCTATCCTAAGATCTACCTGCGGACCAATTTTGGTCCGGCGGTTCATGAGATATGGGTCCGGACGGACATGAAATCTGACAAAAACCCAGAAATACCTATCGTTGACATCAAAAGTTGAGATTTTTCTACTCTCTGTTAATAGAGCTTGTCACTAGCTAACAAATGAGCGCTCGACGACCGGACTGGGTCTATATTGTATTCAACACAAAATTTTGTAGGATGGCAAACACATGAGGCTTCTCCCTGGTATATTTAATATACTTAGGGAGTGCCTAAAAACGATCGTTATATCAGAGATACTATATTTTGTTGTTTCAATTATCTAAATTTAATATTTATTTAATACTAGATTAGTTTATTACGCCCGAATGAAGGAACAATCTTTACACAGTTAGAGACAAACTAATAAGCGTAATTTGCTTGGTCGAATAAGTACTGATAAAATGTAAAAAAAAATATATGTTATGTATTGTATATTTTTTTTTCGTTTAAGGAGACAAATAAAACAAAAAAATTACCTCGTTCACAGTTATCAGTGGTTCTTTGTTGTCCGTGATTAAAACATTCTTTTATCCATTACGCTTCCCCATTTAGCCTCATTCTCCACGAGTCAGACGACGAAAGCTGCGAACGAGAAGGAAAACAAAGGTTTGCGAGGGGTCGTGATAGTTCGACGGATATTGTTACAAGAAAACGTGACAGTTTGATTGATAAATTGTTCTGAATAACCGTCACTACGAAGCTAGGAAAAGAGAGCACTTTCCTGAGTTCCTCGTGGCCTCGGTCGATTGATACTCGAGATGTCGTACGGGAGGTCTTCGCCTCGGACCATCGCTGGTGAACGAAGAACGACTGAAGCCGCAGAGCGGGCAGAATAAGTTGGTCGGTAGGTAGGTTGAAATCCGCTGCAATCCACAAAAAAACGTGGAAATGTAATTTACAAAAACGTGGGCCGAATTTGATTTTTTCATTTTTTCCCATAATTCTGGATTTTTTAATTTTCACAACTGAAATAATGTAACACAGGCTCAAATTGTGAGCGTCAACGTTTCCAAGTAAACTCGACCCTTATTCGACGCTTACAATTTGATCCTGTGTTACATTATTTCAGTTATGAAAATTAAAAAATCCAGAATTATGTGAAAAAAAATTCAGATAAAAAAAATGAGCATTCGCGATCAATTTAAAAAATTCACAACAAATTAACTGTAGGATAAAAAAAAAGTACGCGCTTCTTACTGAGTAGAATGTTAGAAAAAAAAATATGGACAGATTTTGAGATGGTCGAGGTTCAACACTGATCGAGTCGGCGTGGAATGCCCCATATCGCACCCCCAGAATCAAAGTGTAACATGTGAAAAAACAAAAAAATATTTTCAGTAATTTTCGAAAATTCGCTTTGAAACGAAATTAAATGGTACTCCACAAGTTTTTTGACGGAGTTTTGAAGAATCGAGATTTTTTTCATTTGTTACAGTTTGATTCTGGGGGTACGAATTATGTTGTCTCGCATTGGACTTATCTTTCTTTATTCGCGATCGTATCGAAAAATTCCACCGTCGCTCTCGTTGATCCCGAGGAATTATCCCGCAAACCGTTCCTGGATGATCCCGCGACGAATGTCTCGGCCAATGTCCCGTAGCTGATTGGCATACGGTTCGTCTTCTTCGGGCGCCGGGACATCAGGTTCAGCAGCTGGAACCCCACCTGCGGGACCCTCGGGTGGATCGACCCCCTCATCCGCAAATGCGATGGCCTCCTGTTCGGCGATTCGGTGCATCAGTCGCAGGTTGTGCAATATCGCACACGCCACGATGATGTTGCCGGCGAACTCTGGAGCGTACATGAGGACGCGTTGCTGTATTCAGATGGAAAATGATCAAGTGACATAGTTTGGAGTAAATATGATTAAATAATAACGAGCCTCGTGACGACGCTGAAGTTAGCCGCAGGTTTCAGCCGCCGGTTGCGCGGAACCAGGGACGAATAGGGGCGCGGGGCCCCCGACGTCAAAATGTCATCCCAACGCCGTGGTTCGTTTCTGGTGGTGTCAATAATTGGGAAAGCATCGAAAATTGTATAAATACGTATGAAATCACGTCAAGCATTTGAAGAATACTGATAGCTTAGCTGTTTCCGGGCGCTTCGCAACCTCGTCGAATTTGTATAATTCATTTCGGGAGTAAATTTTCGCGAACCCAGATGAGATTTCTACCACTATATTGGGGGTGGAAGGGGAGTGTTTTTTTACTCATTCCAGATTTTTTACACCTTTCTGAATCATGAGCCGCAACTTTGAACTTGGAAAATTCGCCCATTCGGTGATTTTAACGAAGAAATTATTAATTACTGGAGTAAATCTTTACGAACCCTGATGAAATTTGTACCGCTATTTTGGGGATGAAAGGGAAACGCATCCTAATTTTTTCACATTTTTTAAACCTTTCCGAGTCATGAGCCGCAACTTTGAACTTGGAAAATTTACTCATTCGGTGATTTTAACGAAGAAATTATTAATTACTGGAGTAAATTTTTACGAACCCTGATGAAATTTGTACCGCTATTTTAGGGATGAAAGGGGAACGCATCCTAATTTTTTCACATTTTTTAAACCTTTCCGAGTCATGAGCCGCAACTTTGAACTTGGAAAATTCACTCATTCGGTGATTTTAACGAACAAATTATTAATTACGGGGGTACATTTTTACGAACCCTGATGAAATTTGTACCGCTATTTTAGGGATGAAAGGGGAACGTATTCTAAATTTTTCACATTTTTTATACCTTTCCGAGTCATCAGCCGCAAGTCTACTCAACTAGAATATTTATAACTCGTTCGATAATAATAACCTCGCGCATGATACGATATGATGTTATTGGGAGAAATGCAATACTAGTATTTTTTTAAACACGTGATAATCATATTGATAAGACTTGAAAAAATGCAGAAAATTCAGAAAAAAATGTATATATTAGTCTGTAAGTTGGGAAACGATAATCATGATGATATGAATGATGAAAAGAATGAACCGCGAATATTAGTCTACAAAAGTACTCAAATAACTGAAATATTGATAACTCGTTCGATAATTATGACCTATCACATTATACTACACGTATATATATGTTTTGTTTATTTTAATTATTTACTCGGTGATTCATCAATATTTCACGAGCTATTGACACGAGTTATTTCAACTATTAATTTCCCCTTTTCTAGAATCACCGAATGGGCGAATTTTCCAAGTTCAAAGTTGCGGCTCATGACTCGGAATGGTGTAAAAAATGTGAAAAAATTAGAATACGTTCCCCTTTCATCCCCAAAATAGCGGTACAGATTTCATCAGGGTTCGTAAAAATGTACACCCGTAATTAACAATTTGTTCGTTAAAATCACCGAATGGGCGAATTTTCCAAGTTCAAAGTTGCGGCTGATGACTCGGAAAGGTTTAAAAAATGTGAAAAAATTAGGATGCGTTCCCCTTTCATCCCCAAAATAGCGGTACAAATTTCATCAGGGTTCATAAAAATGTACACCCGTAATTAATAATTTGTTCGTTAAAATCACCGAATGGGCGAATTTTCCAAGTTCAAAGTTGCGGCTGATGACTCGGAAAGGTTTAAAAAATGTGAAAAAATTAGGATGCGTTTCCCTTTCATCCCTAAAATAGCGGTACAAATTTCATCAGGGTTCGTAAAAATGTACCCCCGTAATTAATAATTTGTTCGTTAAAATCACCGAATGGGCGAATTTTCCAAGTTCAAAGTTGCGGCTCATGATTCAGAAAGGTGTAAAAAATCTGGAATGAGTAAAAAACACTCCCCTCCCACCCCCAATATAGTGGTAGAAATCTCATCTGGGTTCGCGAAAATTTACTCCCGAAATGAATTATACAAATTCGACGAGGTTGCGAAGCGCCCGGAAACAGCTAAGCTATCAGTATTCTTCAAATGCTTGACGTGATTTCATACGTATTTATACAATTTTCGATGCTTTCCCAATTATTGACACCACCAGAAACGAACCACGGCGTTGGGATGACATTTTGACGTCGGGGGCCCCGCGCCCCTATTCGTCCCTGGTTCCGCGCAACCGGCGGCTGAAACCTGCGGCTAACTTCAGCGTCGTGCCTCGTGCCCCGAAAACATATCAATCAATTCCGTCAATACGGAACCATCACCACGAATTACTAATAGAAGGTACAACCAACCTCGGTCAAGCATCGGAAGACCATCTTCCAGACTCCGTTGCAGCGTTCGATCGGCGAGCGCGCACTGCTATGGGCCTGCGTATACCGCGCCTCTGGCGTTCCGTCGTCCGCGCCTAGGATCGGGATCATGAGCCAAGGCTCGAGCGGATATCCGCTGTCCCCTGTCGAACGACAAAACAATGAACCAATTGTCGACCAACGTGTACGCATATTGAAAACGAATAGCAAATATCGCGAATATTTACCGAGTAGCCAAGTGCCACGCTCACCGCGCCGCTGGTACCACCTCTCCATGTACTGCCTCGCCGCAGAAGCCCTCCAGATGGCGGTGTCGTGACGTGATCCTGGAAAACTGGCGTCAACGTTCAAGATACGCAGGTTCGGAGCACAGATCTGAAACACGGTGAGCAGCGGGCAAAAATCACATAAAAACTTCTCAACAAAAACTAGATAAATTCCAACCTACCAGCTGTACGTTGATCGAGTGGTAGCCGTGGTGATTGACGTATGCCTCCTCGTGCTCAACGGGCGCTGGGATTCTAACGTGCGTACAGTCGATAGCCCCGATCGCTCCGGCGAAAGGTTGAGGGGCCGCCGCGAATTCCTGGCGAGCCTCCTCTCTCTGTCGCCGGTTCGTCGGGAACACGATAACGTCGTCAAACTGCCCAACGATCGCCATTGTAACGGCGTGGATGCAACGGCTCACCGAAGTCTGGCTAAGCGAGATCCCTGCGTTCTGCCCGACATCCCACTGATAGGAGCCCTGCGCGTAGAATCGGAGGGCACACAACACCTAGCGCAACAGATTTCAGTTAGTCAGACGTGCATCTTATATAATTCAAAAGTCAGGCTTACCTGGGTTTGAACGCTCAGCCCGTGCGCCCTCTGTCGTGCAAGACGTGGATCCAGCTCCGCGATCAGCATAGTTGCAGTCTCCCTGGTGAACCTGTAGAGCTTGCAGAACATAGCCTCCGTCAGCTGGAACGGGTCCTGTTCGTCCCTGAGTCGCCGACGCTCCATTCTCATCCGGGCGACGGCATCCTCGTGCTCCAAGGCGTCCAGGCCATCTTGCAACAGCCATCCCTCCGCCATCTGTAACTGAGAGCTCGAACGCTGCTCGTGAATTTGCACCGGACACGTAGTGGAAGTTGGTCGTAGCCGGGTGGACCTTGTTCTCGTGTATTTTCCTCGCGGAGTAGAGAAAATGCGTACACTCACCCTGTTCGTAGACTTGAAGCTAATCCAAAACCTGAAATCTCAATGCTGAGGAGAAAAAAAATTACGCGAGCTCGAAACTAACGATATTATTATATTATATAGCAACAATGAGTGACAATATTTTTGGTATAAAAAATGAACGAAGAATTACAACGACAACAATGGATGCTAAATAGGACGCGAGGAATTACGTGATCTTAAAACTGACGATATTATTAAACGGTATAACAACAATTACAATATTTTCGGTATTACAATTAGAAAATTAGACAAGCTGTTCAATTTCGATCTCGAGTTTGACAATATTTCAGGGATTCACAGAGATTTATTGAAAAACTTTTGAGAACCTTCTTTGCGTAACCGACTCGGAAGACAATGGAGCAAAGAAAGCGACGCTATCGGATTCTTGTCGGCGTCGGCAGTTCACCCGGTGCTATGCAGTGTCATGAGTAGCGCGCCAAGTCCGCGCGGGTACCTACAGATCGACGATCGTCTGCTATCTCCTCATCGTCTGCTATCTAGTAATTCGGGTGGACTCGTTGTGCCCGCGCGGACTTGGCGCGCTACTCATGACACTGCATAGCACCGGGTGAACCGTGGGCGCCGAAAAGAATCCGATAGCGTCGCTTTCTTTGCTCCATTGTCTTCAGAGTCGGTTACGCAAAGAAGGTTCTCAAAAGTTTTTCAATAAATCTCGGTCAATCCTTGAAATATCGTCAAACTCGAGATCGAAATTGAACAGCTTGTCTAATTTTCTAATTGTAATACCGAAAATATTGTAATTGTTGTTATACCGTTTAATAATATCGTCAGTTTTAAGATCACGTAATTCCTCGCGTCCTATTTAGCATCCATTGTTGTCGTTGTAATTCTTCGTTCATTTTTTATACCAAAAATATTATCACTCATTGTTGCTATATAATATAATAATATCGTTAGTTTCGAGCTCGCGTAATTTTTTTTCTCCTCAGCATTGAGATTTCAGGTTTTGGATTAGCTTCAAGTCTACGAACAGGGTGAGTGTACGCATTTTCTCTACTCCGCGAGGAAAATACACGAGAACAAGGTCCACCCGGCTACGACCAACTTCCACTACGTGTCCGGTGCAAATTCACGAGCAGCGTTCGAGCTCTCAGTTACAGATGGCGGAGGGATGGCTGTTGCAAGATGGCCTGGACGCCTTGGAGCACGAGGATGCCGTCGCCCGGATGAGAATGGAGCGTCGGCGACTCAGGGACGAACAGGACCCGTTCCAGCTGACGGAGGCTATGTTCTGCAAGCTCTACAGGTTCACCAGGGAGACTGCAACTATGCTGATCGCGGAGCTGGATCCACGTCTTGCACGACAGAGGGCGCACGGGCTGAGCGTTCAAACCCAGGTAAGCCTGACTTTTGAATTATATAAGATGCACGTCTGACTAACTGAAATCTGTTGCGCTAGGTGTTGTGTGCCCTCCGATTCTACGCGCAGGGCTCCTATCAGTGGGATGTCGGGCAGAACGCAGGGATCTCGCTTAGCCAGACTTCGGTGAGCCGTTGCATCCACGCCGTTACAATGGCGATCGTTGGGCATTTTGACGACGTTATCGTGTTCCCGACGAACCGGCGACAGAGAGAGGAGGCTCGCCAGGAATTCGCGGCGGCCCCTCAACCTTTCGCCGGAGCGATCGGGGCTATCGACTGTACGCACGTTAGAATCCCAGCGCCCGTTGAGCACGAGGAGGCATACGTCAATCACCACGGCTACCACTCGATCAACGTACAGCTGGTAGGTTGGAATTTATCTAGTTTTTGTTGAGAAGTTTTTATGTGATTTTTGCCCGCTGCTCACCGTGTTTCAGATCTGTGCTCCGAACCTGCGTATCTTGAACGTTGACGCCAGTTTTCCAGGATCACGTCACGACACCGCCATCTGGAGGGCTTCTGCGGCGAGGCAGTACATGGAGAGGTGGTACCAGCGGCGCGGTGAGCGTGGCACTTGGCTACTCGGTAAATATTCGCGATATTTGCTATTCGTTTTCAATATGCGTACACGTTGGTCGACAATTGGTTCATTGTTTTGTCGTTCGACAGGGGACAGCGGATATCCGCTCGAGCCTTGGCTCATGATCCCGATCCTAGGCGCGGACGACGGAACGCCAGAGGCGCGGTATACGCAGGCCCATAGCAGTGCGCGCTCGCCGATCGAACGCTGCAACGGAGTCTGGAAGATGGTCTTCCGATGCTTGACCGAGGTTGGTTGTACCTTCTATTAGTAATTCGTGGTGATGGTTCCGTATTGACGGAATTGATTGATATGTTTTCGGGGCACGAGGCTCGTTATTATTTAATCATATTTACTCCAAACTATGTCACTTGATCATTTTCCATCTGAATACAGCAACGCGTCCTCATGTACGCTCCAGAGTTCGCCGGCAACATCATCGTGGCGTGTGCGATATTGCACAACCTGCGACTGATGCACCGAATCGCCGAACAGGAGGCCATCGCATTTGCGGATGAGGGGGTCGATCCACCCGAGGGTCCCGCAGGTGGGGTTCCAGCTGCTGAACCTGATGTCCCGGCGCCCGAAGAAGACGAACCGTATGCCAATCAGCTACGGGACATTGGCCGAGACATTCGTCGCGGGATCATCCAGGATCGGTTTGCGGGATAATTCCTCGGGATCAACGAGAGCGACGGTGGAATTTTTCGATACGATCGCGAATAAAGAAAGATAAGTCCAATGCGAGACAACATAACTCGTACCCCCAGAATCAAACTGGAACAAATCGCGTGTCTAGTGGTATGAGGTCGTATCCACCAAAAAGTTGATTTTGGTGGTAAAAGGTCGTATTTTTTTTTTGTCCTTTGCCATTCGCTCTTATAGTGTCCAAAACGCATACATCTATGAAAATTAGCCGAAAGAAAAAATAAAGGTGAAAGGTCGTAAGTACTGGCGGTTACATCCTTTCATTTCTAGATTAGAAAAAAAAATCGTGTTGACTAATGATGTTTGGTCGTATCCACCATTTTCATTTATATTATATAATTTTTTTACAAATCCTTTAAAAAACCTCTGAAACGTATAGATAAATCAAGTTTCGGACGAAATTTCAAAATTTTAAATTCTCAACAAAAAAAATTAACAAACTAAAGGTATAAGGTCGCAGCGATATATTTTTACTTTTTATACTTTTTTTTATAAATCCTTTAAAAACCTCTGAAACGCATAGATATATCGAATTTCGGATAAAATTCCAAAATTTTTATTTCACAACCAAAAAATTTGACACGCTAAAGTTATAAGGTCGCATCGATATTTTTTTTCTACTAATTTTTTCAAAATACTCTAAAATCATGTGAAACGCATAGAGAAATGAAAATTCCGATTCCTAAGATGAGACAAAATAATACTAATAATGGCGAATGCGACCATGTACCTTTACCTTGTCAATAATTTTTTTTGAATCTCGAAAATTTCGAAAAAATCCCGGAATTTTCATTTTTCTTCGCGTTTCACATGATTTTAAAGTATTTCGAAAAAATGAGTAAAAAAAAATAATGGCGATATGAACTTTTACCTTTGGCGTTTTAATAATTTTTTTTGAATCTAGAAAATTTTGAAAAAAACTTCGGAATTTTCACTTTTCTCCACGTTTCACGTCATTTTAGAGTATTTCGAAAAAATAAGTAAAAAAAAATGTCTAATGCGACCTTTGGTGAACACAATTACTTTTTTTTTGTGTTGGAGATGAAAGGGCATAACCGTCAGTACTAACGACCTTTCACTGTTAGTTGATCAATTTTGCAATTTTTAACATATTTCGCGTAAATACGGAGAAAAAAATTTGACATGCCTTTTTACCTTTACGCGTGTTAAAAATCCTTATATTGGCGCATACGACCTATTACCATATGGACACGCAAAATGAAAAAAAAATCGATTCTTCGAAACTCCATCAAAAAAAAACTTGTGGAGTACCATTTAATTTTGTCTGAAAACGAATTTACGAAAACTCGTTTTTTTCAAGTGTCACACTTTGATTCTGGGGGTGCGAT
>JAEUYN010001194.1:0-50435 GCA_018257835.1 Euura lappo | reverse complement strand
GGCTCATCGCAATTACGCGAGAAACATTTATAGACAGAGAAAAAAGAATAAAATAAGAGTAAAGTAGAAACAAAAATAATAATGTGAGTAAAAATAGACAATAGTTAAGGCAATGGATGGAATACAGTAAACATGTTGTTTGTTTTGAAGATTCTTGGCTATAGCACGCATGTACAATTGTCTATTGTTGTATAGTGTGCGAGGTGAATGTCCTCGCATACTGCACTATTCGGTAAAGACGTTGGTCTTCAAACCTTTAATAAACAATTCTACTGAATGTAGAGCCCTTCTGCCATGGTATAATTTCCATTTTTGAGTCTGGAGACTTAAAATTTTTTTTTTCATCAAAGTAAAGTGTGAGTAAAGAGGGCCGCAGACTCGGATTTAGGATCTCGGCCGCCCTAGGCTACGAAAACTTTGCCTCCCCTTTTGAACACTAAAATAAGGATATAGAGGGTTTCGATGATACACAGTGATATTTTTATACTTAGCTTTGTTTATTTTCGCCTTCGCTATACTTGAAAGAAAGTAAGATAACAAATGAAAAATGCGAAAATACTTGTTGTGTATGTATTCGTACTTATAGAATTACACGTCTCGATTTTTTAGTAGCAAATTCATTTATCACGTCTTCGATTTGGCTGATTTTTTGTGGGCACGTTACCCACCTAGAGAGTAGTCAAAAGCCAGAATATTAGGTCCTGAAAAAATGTATCGGCCGAGCTACAACTATTCATAGTTTTCTTTCACATTTTTTACTTGAATTTGGGTACTTTGGATTACGCGGAGGTTTTTCGTACGGGTCTGAAAACGTGTTTCCTTGTGTGAAATTGACCAAGGAACAAGAATATGGCCATAGATTTGACCCACGACCAATACCTACAGAAATATTGGCGAAGCTGCCTCAGAAAGTCGAAAACCATTTTTTTCTCACCATTTCCCCAAGATTTGGGACTTCTTCGGGTCAATTTTGAGTGTTTTTCGCCAATATTTCTGTAGGTATTAGCGAACGAGTATTGACGAGTATTTTTGGGCATCGCCGAACAATATACGAGTATTAACGAGTTTTGGCGAGTATCATCGTAGAAGCAATATAAAACATGAAACAGGCGTAACCTATATTTAACTTATTTAAGAATAGAAATATAATGAAATAGTTGATGGTATTCGGCGCTCTAGCATTTTACTCTAGAGTGACGTGCCCCTCGGTTTCACATTTGAAACGTAATTAGTGCACGAAATAAAGGTGTGTTTGGATATTTTTGTTCAGTAAATAACAATAAATAAGTAATGATTACATTGATTTGTCCCAGTAAATCGAATCGATTATAGTATCTATACTGAGAATGGAATCAAGTGGAATTGAATCAAATTGAAAATACTGCAGGTGTGCCAATAATTCCTGAGGATCCAAAAGAATTGAAAATAATTGGCACACATTAGTGTAAGTGAGTGCACATACCTTAATTCGTTTGAATCCATTCATGTAATTACGGAAATCCCAGACAATCTGAGGGACAATTTTTATTAATATTTATTTTTGTGAAATCAGTCTGGAAGCCCACCGAAAAATAACTCTGAAACTCTATATCTGCTTCATTAACACAAAATCGTGAAATAATTTTTTTATCAACGAGAAATATTATAACTATTGAGCCAAAGGTTTATCACAATATTACCCTACCAATGATTTTCTGCTTTGGGAAATTTCACTAATCTTGTAATTTCATCAGAATCGCTCGTCGGAAAGAAAACGAAAAAAATACGGCATAAGTAAGTAAAAAGTAGAAAAACCATGCCACGTTGACGAGAGATGCAGGCGTATATTTTTTACTCGAAAAAAACCGCGTGTGTGCTTGAGACCACACGAAAGAAGTGAAAACTCGTACGGCATCTGCGCAGCGACGTATTGACTGTCTCTCTCGCGCTTGGCTGAAGTCGACTCGAGCCGAGTTTACCCGATGAGCGTTACATACCCGAGCGTGACGGCTCAGTATCATTCACTACCCAGAAAAAGATCTGCACCATACGCCCAAAGAAGTTTTCACTTGAACAAAAAATAATGATAATAATTTCCGCAATATTCAGGTCTCTCGGTGATATTGATTTTGTCAAAGAATTCAAAGTTCTCGACCATTATTGGATTGCCTGAAACTTTCAGATCACTCGAAAATGTCAGATACCAGGTAAGTCAGCTTGATTACAATTTCAGGTAATCCGGAACCTTCTGGATTGCGAAAAAACCCGACCCGAACCCGAATTGGTGTTTACATTTTGCGACAATGGACGAACGTGTCGTCTCAAACTTTGCCAGAAAAACGTGAAATGTCGTGGCATCAACCATGAGATACGTCACATATGCTTCGGACAAAATTCGACATGGCACGTTCTCCCATACTGCCGTCGATATGTGTCATGAGATACATTACTAGTCGGTGTAGTGAGTGTTGCAACAGGATTATTGAGCAGTTACTGTTCGGTCCCACATATAGACGCATTAACGATTTCAACACATTAATCAGTACCTATTTTTCATCCAACCTTCTATACTCCTACAAAAGTTTATTTCATAGCAGCAAACAATAGGACAATGACGTAAAGTGATCTACGCTATTGTACCAAGTTCCTCACACTTTGGGACACATTTGGCAATGAAATGTCGAATTTTAAGGTCAAATTTTTCTTCTAACAAGGTCACGTCCAGCCGGGCACCATTGAGTGGCAGTTCACTCATACTACCAGCTATTGTCTTATTTTAAGAAACTTTATGTACGACTAAGCCCACCTTTGAACCCAGTTCTTGAAGGTTTTAACCGATTGGAACATTTAAGCAAGAATCCCCACTACACTAATTTAACCAATGCGGACAAATTATCAATTTCCCACTCCTACTTGGAATCCTTTCTGACCCTTCCGAATCCGAATCCTCAGGACCTGAGGTCAGTCTTCGTCAAGTATTTGCCTGGTGATACGTCTTTAAGCGGGTGCACTCACACCCCAAAATATACGATGTGATTAATTGAGTACACTTGTTACGAGCGGCTGGTCCGAGCGAACAAGTTAAATAAATAATTAAATATTCAAATAACAAGGTGTTATGCTACTCGCTACAAAATGAATAATTGTTCTTACGAACAATCTTTTTATGAGTGATTCTGTCAGGAATTTAATAGTTGAATCACCCGATGGGATTCGGATTGTTTGACGTCCTACCCTGGTGAAAATAATTTTTACGACAAACTACGAAATATACAAATACGTAGAAAATCATGTTTTTCCGTAGTTTTTTTCATAGAAATCTATGAATTCCTACGAATATTAATGAAAATCTATTATTTGTTACGAATAACGACGAAAAATTACAACTTGCAAAAAGTGTAATAACTCATCGTAAATTGTAGTAAAAATCTACAAATTCATACGAATATCTACGAGAACTTTCTACAAATGTTTTCAGTGATTGTTTTTCGTAAATAATTGTAAAAAAATACTCAATTCTACCGCCGAAATACGGCAATCGAGTACCCAGCCGAAGTAGCAATAGTTGTTCGTATATTGTCGTAGAAAATTACGAATTTTTACCGCTGAAATACGACAATCATCTACGTCGTCAAAGTGGTAATAGTTTTTCGTACATTGTCGTGAAAAACTACGAATTTATACTGCCGGAATACGACAATCGTATCTTTGGCTGCAGTAGAAATAGTTTTTTTGTAAATTGTCGTAGAAAATTATTGATTTTTACCGCCAAAATACGATAACCAGGTACCCAGCCGAAGTGAGAATAGTTGTTCGTATATTTTCGTAGGAAATTACGAATTTCTACCGCTGACATAAGGCAATCGTCTACGTCGTCAAAGGGCGAATAGTTTTTCGTACACTGTCGTGAAAAACTACGAATTTCTACCGCCGAAATAAGACAATCGTATTCGTCGTCGAAGTGGGAATAGTTGTTCGTATATTTTCGTAGAAAATTACGAATTTCTACCGCCGAAATAAGACAATCGTATTCGTCGTCGAAGTGGGAATAGTTGTTCGTATACTGTCGTGAAAAACTACGAATTTCTACCGCCGAAATAAGACAATCGTATTCGTCGTCGAAGTGGGAATAGTTGTTCGTATATTTTCGTAGAAAATTACGAATTTCTACCGCCGAAATAAGACAATCGTATTCGTCGTCGAAGTGGAAATAGTTGTTCGTATACTGTCGTGAAAAACTACGAATTTCTACCGCTGAAATACGACAATCGTATCTTTGGCTGCAGTGAAAATAGTTTCTTGTGAATTGTCGTAGAAAATTATTAATTTCTACCGCCGAAATACGACAATCGGGTACTTGGCCGAAGTTGAAATAGTTTTTTTGTATGTAGTCGTCGAAAAGTATGAATTTCTACCACTGAAATATGCCAATCGTGTGTATTGTAAGTTTCTGGATGACAAACAAGTGATAACACTAGTTAGCTGTGTGTATATACAGGATGATTCAGAATTTGTGGCTAATATTTGATGGAAAAATATCTATTGAAATGGAAATTGAAAGTTTTTCATCTTTTTCTTGAAGAAGATTCTTGTGAATTTCTATAAAATTGAGATTAGTGGTTTCGTGGCCGTTCCTTATAACGTCATATACTTTGAGTCTCTGCATTCTGTTCATTACCGATTTTTTTAAATGTGATTTTGGAACAGTAGCAGATTAGGAAATTATCTCAGCAGTTTTGCTAAGAAAATAAATGCATAGAAATTTGGAAAAGGATTCATACAATATCCAGCACGAGTTCGAACCCAGACGGTATATTACAACTTCATCCAGGTAGATAAAAATATTGTGTAAGTCCAATGACACGGCTGACCTGTTATTTTCAATCAATATTGCTGAGAAACCCAAAATTATGAACCATTACTTATTGTTACGAATAAACTAGGATTTTTCATATTGAAACAGATATAGGACATGTTCCCAGCTGATAACAATCGTGCTACGCACAATACGCGCACGTCGTGCGGGCGCACGTTGTGCGTGTGCAATGCGTGACTTTTGCCAGTACGAAGTGATGCCGCACAACGTGCGTGCACACTGAGCTGCGTTTCGCTATCACACGTGCAATCACGTATTCCGCGATTATGCGACGCAGAGTGTGCAGCCAAATTGCGTGTAGTATGCACTCCTTGCACTTTGGGTTATTATTTGCAATATATACTTATAGATCTTGAATAAATATAATTTTCAAAATAGTGTTTCCCCAAGAATTAAATCTTACTCTATTTCAATCTCACGTTTACTCAGTCTCTGCAATACGTTCAGACGAAGTAATAAATAGACTAATATACAGTTCTGAAAATTCGCGAATAAAGTCTGACAAAAATCGAGAAATCGTTCTAGAGTTAGGTCAAATTTGACGCATACAAAATTTTGAATGAAATCATGAATGGTGAGAATAATCATTGACTGGCATAGAATAAGCCCCATGTATATCGTCGGACAAAATTTTTGAAAAGCGCGCGCTGTAGCCGCGCGGTGTGCGGAGGCGCGGACCCGCATCCCGCCATTATTATTCCTGTCAGCCGGTCACGCGGGATCGCTCGGAATAGAAGTGTAATAAGTATTTTATAATTAATAACCAGTTCAAGTCTGCAGTTTCACATCATTTCGTGTAGGTTCCAACTCGGATTTGACAAAGAATCGAAACGGCAGCAAGTGAAATCCAACCTACGGTAGGTGCATGAATACAATCCAAATTCGCTATTATAACCTCTCTTTCATTCGGATAATCTTACTTCGCACCTAACTTCATCGAATATGTTTCGAAGATTTATATTGTTTTATATCATAGTTAGAAGGAATTTAGTAAGGAAAACAGTCTATGTAAAATAGTCTATGAGCCGCTTGAGTGTTCTCGAATAATTAAAAATACAATTTATCGATAGACTTCGGTGAAAGTTTGACAAGAATTTTTTTCTCTAGTCAATTAAATGACTGAAATAAGTCGAATAAAAAAAATGCTTTCCTAATTCTGAGTATTATGATAGTATTTTTCAAAAATTTCAATATTTTGAGACCAAACGATATGCCTAGAAAATGTTTTGCAGATAATATCTCGCGTACTACAGCGGAAGGTATATATTTCCGCGCAAGGTTTGAAAAGATTCTGTGAGCGGCTTGATTTTGATCTGTAGATAACTTATAATCAGCCTCATGATACCTTAATCTAAACAAATGGAACGCGCCTGCGAGGATCTAATGCATTACTTTACAAAAATCACTTTTTAACTAGAACTAGGTCGTAGCTGGGTTCATATTTCCAGTAGGTACAAAAGGATACAACGCGAGGGAATAATAATATGATTTGTGCTCAGAATAATCTTTAGAAGTACCTTCGGTACACAAAATTGTGTGAAAACGGCCTCCGACAACAAATTAAAGTTCTAATAAAACACTTTGGATATAGTTTTTTCGTTTTTTTCAGCATTAGAAACAATCGTAAACCTGAAGAGAACGAACAAAATCTATTGCTCAAAATAAAAGAGTTGGAGGAACTTGCCCGAGAAAGTCAAGAAGACCTATCTGAGGAGGACGACTTTGTATATGATGAATTCGACCGGGAGGAGGTTTATGAACGGATCAATTGAAGTTGGAGCTAACCAACCAAGGAAAAAGTATTTATATCGCGTGTCTAATGACATAAGGTCGTAAGCGCCAATATACGACTTTTTGCTTTTTGTAACGGCAAAAGGTCGTATATTTTTTTTTTAACCGTATTTAGACTAAACACCCGAAGTTTCGTTCATAAACGTTGAAATTTGATACTCGGTCAATTAAAGGCAGAAGGTCGTATGTACTGGTGGATACGACCTTTCAGTCCTAACTTCGCAAAAAAATAATGGATCTCATTAATTGCATAAGGTCGTATCCGCCAAAAAGAAATGAAAAAATTGGCGCTTACGACCTACTGGTTTTATCAGCGAATATTTTTCATCGAATTTTTCGAAACGGTCGTTATTTCAATTTATCTTCGCGTTTCAGGTGTTTTTGAGACTTTTTGAAAAATCATGAAAAATAACTTGGAAAAAAATGGCGGATACGACCTACTGGTTTTATCAGCGAATATTTTTCATCGAATTTTTCGGAACGGTCGTTATTTCAATTTATCTTCGCGTTTCAGGTGTTTTTGAGACTTTTTGAAAAATCATGAAAAATAAATTGAAAAAAAAATGGCGGATACGACCTACTGGTTTTATCAGCGAATATTTTTCATCGAATTTTTCGAAACGGTCGTTATTTCAATTTATCTTCGCGTTTCAGGTGTTTTTGAGACTTTTTGAAAAATCATGAAAAATAACTTGGAAAAAAATGGCGGATACGACCTACTGGTTTTATCAGCGAATATTTTTCATCGAATTTTTCGAAACGGTCGTTTTTTCAATTTATCTTTGCGTTTCATGAGTTTTCACAACTATTTGAAAAAATCATGAAAAATAAAAAAAAAAAAAAAATGGCGGATACGACCTTCTGCTTTTACCATTTTTTTTATTTTCCTCAAAAATTGAAATGGAAGAATGACGTATCCGCCCAACATACGACCTTTTGCATTTACATTTTTCGATCTCGAAATTTCAATTGATCTAATACGTTTCGGTCATTTTTAGAGCTAATGCCGAAAAAAAAAAAATTATACGACCTTTTGCCACCAAAATCGTATTTTTGGCGCTTACGACCTTATGTCATTAGATACGCGATATAATAATGAATATGCATAAAATGATTTCTAAAATATAGTATGTACCTTCGATGCCTTGCACCACTTGAATGGGGCTATACTCACATTGTGAGGAGTATCTATACATTTATATCTAACCTAACTATAACTGAAATATACTGTGATTATACGTTTTCAAGTATTTATATTTGAATAAAGTTTTTATAATATAAATTTCCGGTTCCTCACTTTCCGCATAAAAAAAAAAATATATATATATATATATATATATATTATCGTACAGTGGTATAGTTTTTCGTATACTATCGTAATCATTTGTACACTGAAAAAAAATTCTGTCTCCGACAGCAAGAATTCTGGTTGCCTTAGCTGTCACGTGGTTCGCGCGGATAGCAGCGCCACTTCCCAGCTACGGCAACCTAACCCTATTCTGTGTCTGCCGCGAGAGTAAGTATCGTGCATACAGCGAGAAATATAGCTGCGGTAGCCGTATCATCGCGCTCTCGGCAGAGTGTATCGCTCCCTCAGCGAGAAACAAGCGTGTCACAGCTAAACCAAGGATAGTTCTCTATGCTGACCGAAAGTTTCCTGTCAGTGCCAAACGTGTCCCTACAGTAGCTGATCGTTCTCGGCGAAACTTCATTCCGCTGGAAACAGCAAACTTTTTTTCCAGTGTAGTTCTCACGTCACTATTGTAAAAACATATCACAGATTCTCGTATTTTATCGTAAACAGACAAATTGCTAGGTTGATGCGTCCTCCAATATATATATATATATATATATATTGGAGGACCTAGCAATTTGTCTGTTTACGATAAAATACGAGAATCTGTGATATGTTTTTACAATAGTGACGTGAGAACTACAAATGATTACGATAGTATACGAAAAACTATACCACTGTACGATAATATACGAATAACTATACCATTGTACGATAATATACGAAGAATTATACCGTCGTACAATAATATACGAAGAACTATACCATTGTACGATAATATACGAATAACTATGCCATTTCACGATAATATACGAATAACTATGCCATTTTACGATAATATACGAAGGACTAAACCATTGTACGATAATATACGAACAACTATGCCATTTTACGATGTTATATGGAAAACATAGCGTCGATAAAAATATCATAGAAAATTATTCAAATGTATGAGAATCTACGAAAAACTACCATATTCTACAAAAATTTCTACGCATAAACTACGAAATAGTCCCAAAACAGGCAGAAAATCGTAGAAGTTTTCGTAAATAATCGTAAAACTTTTCGTAGTAGGTCGTAAAAATTATTTTCACCAGGGTATACAGGCCCGTATTGTTTAAACTAATAATGATGAAGGGCTGAAACTAAATATATCTAAAGGAAAGGTGATTTTCAAATGATGAAAATAATTATTTGAACTGATAAAAATGAAATATATTCTGTTAATAACTCTGTTCAACTCTGCATAGAACTACTGTACAAAGTTAGTAGCCTATTCGCGTTGCTCACGAAATGAAAAGCGCCACGCGGCAGTAACAAGAACCATTCAAAAGAGTCCCCTGTCGAACTCCGTATGCTAAAGCATAGGAAATCGTGCTCAGTCAAACACCAGTATTTTAAATAATTGACTGTGACAGTGTTTGAAAATATCAATTCTCATATATTTTTAGTATGTTACATAGTTTTTTATCCCGCGCAGTGGGATCTCGTTCTATAAATATGTCACAATTCAGATTATTTGAAGGTGACTTCCCCATTGGTTTTTGGGGACTCTTTTCAGACCACGTGACGGCCCGATGCTAGCGCCGCCATCGGTCGTGAGCAGCGCGAATACGATATTAATCTAATCCTTAGGGCTTATGCCTCAAGATAACTCAGTATCAAGATTAGATATGCAAATGGTTATTCATGAACACAAAATAAATGATAAAATAATTAAATGAATATGCTACTAACGGTCAGTTAATATAATTCTACAAAATAATATATATTTCTTGTATTAAAAGAGTCTCTAATTTATGGAATTCTCCTATTCTTCAATCCTTCCATATTATTTCAATCTTGCAACAAGTCTAATTGCCTAATGATTAATATTATACAAAATACATAAAATGGAAATGAAACAGATTGTAACGAGCGTCGAGACTTAGCTTTTGGCGAGTGGAGGAATGAGCCACAGGTGGAGGTGTAGGTGTATGGCTGATGATGCGTACCGGCGGGCTGCTGTACAGATTGGCTAGCGCACGTTCCACTAATACACTGTTGTTGATGTATTAAGTCTCAGTTCAGGGTCTTGATTTAGCACGTTATTTAAGCGATTGAAACTACGCGGAGAGTTATAAAGCACTGATTCTAATTATGCGAAGGAAAAAAAAAAGAATGAATTGAAATTGATATTTGAGATATTATAAACACTTAAAACTGCCTTCCGAATTGGAAGGGCAGGAAGCTGAACACTGACTGATACCGAACTTCAGTGTTGAAATAATGAATTGAAAAGAATTTAGATGACGAGATTAGAGTTCCTTCGGGCCGTGATCCTATGCTAACACAAGGTTGTAAGGGCGGTTATTCCGAACTTTGTGACTCTAGTTTTATCCCGGTTCTCTACGACTGCTCACTATGAGGCTTGATAGACGAAAGACGAATTTTCAAGTGCGTGACTCCTGAGGTGGACTGTAATGTATTAAGGAGGCTCTAGCACAAAGGGGCGATTTATGTGGGGGCTTACGCGAGGGCCTCTATTTTTACAGAAAAGCGCAAGTTTGTCATAACACAGTTGCTTCCGATCAAATTATTGTTAATTCTATGAATACATTATTAATTTCGTGCCACTGAATAAAAACCGTGAAAGAAGAATAATTTTACGGTACGGTACTGCATACATAAGTATGGCAACACCGCGATTCTCTATCTCACTTTCTCCAGTGCTAGACGGCCGGAGGTTCAATTCTCGCGCATGCGCTCTGCCATCATATTTCTGTCTCGCTGCCGAATTTCTACGCGGTTCCATAACCTCTTTAAATTGCAAATTTTTCGACACTTTGACATCGAATATCTCATAACATGAGTCGGTGACTCCATACTGTATTGTTGTATTTGGAATCCTCGTATTTTAATCAACATTACTCTAGTTTTTCGTCAACATCCGTGTAGTAAATGTAGAGATATCAATTGGCCCATGTCTTTCGAGAGGGATCCTGCCATAAGGCCCATGCTAAAAATTCCAATTTCAACTATTTTTATCTTGCTTATTTAGTCGGTGACCCGGTCTGAAATTTCGCATACGTGAGAATGAGTTCTTGATTTATAATATATTAAAAAATTATTTTTTTCTGTGCATGACCCGTTCGTGCTAGAGCCTCCTTAATGCGCGCCAGCCAAACTGCAAGTTCAGCACTTTTCTCGCCTCCTAGTTGGTTAGGCGTAGGGACTTACTTAGGAGTCCCCGTGCGCGTGCTGCGGCTCATTACTCCACCTCCAGCGGCTATAGTCTGTTCACTGTAACTTATTATTTTAATAACAATTAATTTAAATTTAATGATTATCAACATTCACTCAACAGGCATTCCTTAATGGATAGTCAATTGGGTGAAGTCTTATCTTCAACGGGTTTTTGGATTTGTTCTTATAAAAATGACATTCAAAATATCTGCATCTGCAAAAATGAACTTTAGCAAGCTGTAGCTTTCGAACGGTCATTCATAGAGCAAAATTGTATTACAGTTTTTTCTTCCCTCTCCGATTGTCTAGTGGCGGATTTTCTTAGTTTTTTTTTAAGACCGTCGCAAACCCCGTTTTTCCATCATTTAGTCGTTTAGCACGCTGTAACTTTGGAACTATCAATCTGAGAGCAAAAATGTATTTGGGTTTTCTCTTCCTTTTTCGATTATCTAGTGGCTGATTTTTTTATTTTTTTTTTTAAGACCGACACAAAGCACGTTTTCCGCCCATTCGTGTTTTTGGCAGATAACACCTCGGAATTACCATTTTCCCTCAATCACCTAGCGGCCCAATTTTTCATATAATTTTAACACCAACGGAAGGCCCGTTTTCGCATTAAATTGTACTTTGGCACGCCGTATCTTTGGAGCGATCAATCTGAGAGCAAAAATGTATTTGGGTTTTCGCTTCCTTCTTCGATTATCTAGTGGCGGTATTTTTTTTTTTAATTTTTATTATTTTTGTAAGACCATCGCAAACCATGTTTCCCGCCCATTCGTGTTTCTGTAAGATGTGACCTTGAAAATACCATTTTTTTTTTTCGATTCTTAGTTACCGGATATTTTTTAAATAATTCTAATACCAATGCAAACCCCGTTCTTTCACCAATTAGTACTTTAGCACACCGCAACTTTGGAACGATCAATCTGAGAGCAAAAATGTATTTGGGTTTTCTCTTCCTTTTTCGATTATCTAGTGGCGGATTTTTTTAGTTTTTTTTTTTAATACCGACACAAAGCACGTTTTCCGCCCATTCGTGTTTTTGTCAGATAACACCTCGGAATTACCATTTTCCCTCAATCACCTAGCGGCCCAATTTTTCATACAAGTTTAAGACCAACGGAAGCCCCGTTTTCGCATCAAGGACTCGAGCCATCTTCAGAATACATGTAATTTCTACAATAGCATCGAGTCAGTTCAGCACTGTCAATGGGATTAATAAACCTCAACGCAATTGCTGTAGATTCAACTCCAAAAAGATGCTGTCCAAATAATTACTACCGAAGATGTAGAAATTACATCTTTTTTTTCCCGTGTAGCTGCACCGGGAGTACACTGTGTACAAAGTGAATTCTAATTCGACGCAGATGATTTTCAATTTTATAATCAAATTTCGAACTTTACTTAACTTAATTCTGGAATCGCCCCAACGTATTTTGATGTTACCGGATGATCTAATAACCGTAGCATTTTTTAAATATTCCGAATGGCTATTTGCATCTTCTGGATTTTTTTTTCAATTTGCACGAATCAGTAATGTGTCAAATGTATGCATATTCGTATGATTATTAGTATGAATATTAATTTCAACAAATAAATAGGGAATTTTTAATTTTACTAATTTTACGTAGTAATTGAATGCATCTGCGGTTGAGCCAGCAATTGAAAAGAAACTGAGTAATATATTACTGTGATGATGTTTTATCAACTGTGTTTCACCATCGATTGTATATCTGCCACATGGAGTCGAGCTTTGTCACGAGTTAGTTTGGCGTAGTAGGTAGGGCGTGCGACTCATAATCCGAGCGAGCGAGCGAACACGGTTCGAATCCCGGTTAGGACAAACAACACAACGATGTTTTTCGGACAAAAAATCTGCGTTTTCATATGTTTAGGGTAATCGTAAACTGTCGAAACATCGTTGGCACTCAATAGTAATGCCTACAATTGATTAAAAAACCTTTTTTTAACATATTTTTGTTCATGTACAACGTTAAGGTACATTCGCCACAAAGTTACTCAACTAGTATAGTAAATGTCAGTGAATTTCCAATAAACACTTTTTACAGTGCAATACAAATTCTCATACATTCGAACATTGAAATTGCTATTCATCAATTTAATAATGCTAAACCGTTTTATTAAATTACTTCACTCGTGGCTGATGACTTTACAACAAAAGTATAGTAAATGTGCGAAACAAGACCTCAAAAAATACTAACAAAATGTGTAGTAAATTTAAAATACCGAATCCGAATATTGCTTCCTATACATTTGTTGTAAATTTACAACAGAAATTTTTAACAGTGTAGGCCAGGTCCTTGATGCGAAAACGGGGCTTCCGTTGGTCTTAAACTTGTATGAAAAATTGGGCCGCTAGGTGATTGAGGGAAAATGGTAATTCCGAGGTGTTATCTGCCAAAAACACGAATGGGCGGAAAACGTGCTTTGTGTCGGTCTTAAAAAAAAACTAAAAAAATCCGCCACTAGATAATCGAAAAAGGAAGCGAAAACCCAAATACATTTTTGCTCTCAGATTGATCGCTCCAAAGATACGGCGTGCCAAAGTACAATTTAATGCGAAAACGGGCCTTCCGTTGGTGTTAAAATTATATGAAAAATTGGGCCGCTAGGTGATTGAGGGAAAATGGTAATTCCGAGGTGTTATCTGCCAAAAACACGAATGGGCGGAAAACGTGCTTTGTGTCGGTCTTAAAAAAAAACTAAAAAAATCCGCCACTAGATAATCGGAAAAGGAAGAGAAAACCCAAATACATTTTTGCTCTCAGATTGATAGTTCCAAAGTTACAGCGTGCTAAACGACTAAATGATGGAAAAACGGGGTTTGCGACGGTCTTAAAAAAAAACTAAAAAAATCCGCCACTAGACAATCGGAGAGGGAAGAAAAAACTCTAATACAATTTTGCTCTATGAATGACCGTTCGAAAGCTACAGCTTGCTAAAGTTCATTTTTGCAGATGCAGATATCTTGAATGTCATCGACAAACCAGAGAGCTACACGGGACACGCATACCATACATAAATATCGGAGAACAATTTTGAAAAAAAAAAACGATAGAAAACTATGAGATGTTCCAAATAACGACAATGTTTCGTACTTTGCTTCTCAGTTTTAAGAACGTAGAGAACACAATCGACGAGGAGACAGCTGAATTAGATATTTCAAATTATTTCTTTTATTTCAATCAATTCTTTTAATTTTGTATTAATTATTTTCTCATTATTTTACCTATTTCCTCGGTTAGTTATCAATATTTCATGGGCTATTGAAACGTTATTTCAACTACTTATTTACCCCTCGGCCATAATATCGATCTCTAGCGACGATCGTACGTAATGTAGACGATGATTGTATGTAAACGATTATAGATGATAGTAAAATACACGCGTTAGTATCAATTATATGATCGGTTAAAACTGTTTCAGAGGAACGGCAACATCACAATTCGAGTATTTCCAATACTTGGCTCGAGACTCTACCGAGTCTCTTGATTTCGATGATTGACGGGGGCGAGCCGACATATCTCTTTATATATATAAAATCGTCGTTGCTATGGGTGTCCCGTAACTATGGGCGTAACTATGGGCGCTCGTAACCATGGACGGTCAGAATCTAGGCTTGATCTCTGACACTTGTTGATCTCTGTGTGTCAGCATCTGGGTCATGAGTTTTCGGCGTAGTTTTCTGCATCCAGGTTATATTCGCGTTCTATCGCGCCGTTCCGGGTGTCCAGGTATACGGCGCCATAGTTCCTGGTGTCCAGGTCTATCGCGCCATAGTTCTGGATGTCCAGGTCTACCGCGCCATAGTTTTTGGTCTCCAGGTCTATCGCGCCATAGTTCTGGATGTCCAGGTCTATCGCGCCATAGTTCTGGATGTCCAGGTCTGGCATGGGCCGATCCGTAACTATGGGCCGATTAATTGAGACCTATTCCGACATCTTACCTCAGGTTAGGTTATCTGACACTGACACTTGTTGATCTGTCTGTGTGTGTGTGTGTATACATATATGTGCAGGACCATCGGCCATAGTTCTGGATGTCCAGGTCTCAGTTCCGGGTGTCCAGGTCTCAGTTCCGGGTGTCCAGGTCTCAGTTCCGGGTGTCCAGGTCTATCGCGCCATAGTTCTGGATGTCCAGGTCTGTTCTGGATGTCCAGGTCTTAGTTCTGGATGTCCAGGTCTACCGTGCCATAGTTTTTGGTCCCCAGGTCTATCGCGCCATAGTTCTGGATGTCCAGGTCTACCGCGCCATAGTTCTGGATGTCCAGGTCTCAGTTCTGGGTGTCCAGGTCTATCCCGCCATAGTTCTGGGGTCCAGGTCTATCGCGCCATCGTTCTGGATGTCCAGGTCTACCGCGCCATAGTTTTTGGTCCCCAGGTCTATCGCGCCATAGTTCTGGGGTGTCCAGGTTCACCGCGCCATAGTTTTTGGTCTCCAGGTCTATCGCGCCATCGTTCTGATGTCCAGGTCTACCGCGCCATAGTTTTTGGTCTCCAGGTCTATCGCGCCATAGTTCTGATGTCCAGGTCTACCGCGCCAAGTTTTTGTCCAGGTATACGGCGCCATAGTTCCTGGTGTCCAGGTCTATCGCGCCATAGTTCTGGATGTCCAGGTCTACCGCGCCATAGTTTTTGGTCTCCAGGTCTACCGCGCCATAGTTTTTGGTCTCCAGGTCTATCGCGCCATAGTTCTGGATGTCCAGGTCTACCGCGCCATAGTTTTTGGTCCCCAGGTCTATCGCGCCATAAAGTTCTGGGTGTCCAGGTCTACCGCGCCATAGTTTTTGGTCCCCAGGTCTATCGCGCCATTGTTTTTGGTCTCCAGGTCTATCGCGCCATAGTTCCGGACGTCCAGGTCTACCGCGCCATAGTTTTCGGTCTCCAGGTCTATCGCGCCATAGTTCCGGACGTCCAGGTCTACCGCGCCATAGTTTTCGGTCTCCAGGTCTATCGCGCCCTGGGTGTCCAGGTCTATCGCGCTATAGTTCTGGGTGTCCAGGCCAGGGCATACAGGTCTTTTAACAATAATTCGTCTGTTTTTGCAAGAAGGGTTAGAAATGGTTAGAATAGCCACTGACGGCTAGAAAAAGTTAGGCCAGTCATTCCTAGGAAAAATGAGTGTCCCAAGAAGGGTTAGAAATGGGTAGAACAGCCACTGACGGTTAGAAAAAGTTAGGCCAGCCATTCCTAGGAAAAGTGAGGCGCGGAGCGCCGAACAGCGAGGCGCGAAGCGCCGAGTGCCCGAGGCGCGTAGCGCCGAGCGGGGTTGCCGCGCGAAGCGCGGAGGGGCGGAGCCCCTAGTCTCTTTATATATATAAAATCGTCGTTGCTATGGGTGTCCCGTAACTATGGGCGTAACTATGGGCGCTCGTAACCATGGACGGTCAGAATCTAGGCTTGATCTCTGACACTTGTTGATCTCTGTGTGTCAGCATCTGGGTCATGAGTTTTCGGCGTAGTTTTCTGCATCCAGGTTATATTCGCGTTCTATCGCGCCGTTCCGGGTGTCCAGGTATACGGCGCCATAGTTCCTGGTGTCCAGGTCTATCGCGCCATAGTTCTGGATGTCCAGGTCTACCGCGCCATAGTTTTTGGTCTCCAGGTCTATCGCGCCATAGTTCTGGATGTCCAGGTCTACCGCGCCATAGTTTTTGGTCTCCAGGTTTATCGCGCCATAGTTCTGGATGTCCAGGTCTATCGCGCCATAGTTCTGGATGTCCAGGTCTACCGCGCCATAGTTGCGCCATAGTTTTTGGTCTCCAGGTCTATCGCGCCATAGTTCTGGATGTCCAGGTCTACCGCGCCATAGTTTTTGGTCTCCAGGTCTATCGCGCCATAGTTTTTGGTCTCCAGGTCTACCGCGCCATAGTTTTTGGTCCCCAGGTCTATCGCGCCATAGTTCTGGGTGTCCAGGTCTACCGCGCCATAGTTTTTGGTCCCCAGGTCTATCGCGCCATAGTTCTGGATGTCCAGGTCTACCGCGCCATAGTTCTGGATGTCCAGGTCTCAGTTCTGGGTGTCCAGGTCTATCCCGCCAGAGTTCTGGGGTCCAGGTCTATCGCGCCATCGTTCTGGATGTCCAGGTCTACCGCGCCATAGTTTTTGGATGTCCAGGTCTACCGCGCCATAGTTCTGGATGTCCAGGTCTACCGCGTCATAGTTCTGGATGTCCAGGTCTCAGTTCTGGGTGTCCAGGTCTATCCCGCGTCTCAGTTCCGGGTGTCCAGGTCTATCGCGCCATAGTTCTGGATGTCCAGGTCTGTTCTGGATGTCCAGGTCTTAGTTCTGGATGTCCAGGTCTACCGCGCCATAGTTCTGGATGTCCAGGTCTCAGTTCTGGGTGTCCAGGTCTATCCCGCGTCTGAGTTCCGGGTGTCCAGGTCTATCGCGCCATAGTTCTGGATGTCCAGGTCTCAGTTCTGGGTGTCCAGGTCTATCGCGCGTCTCAGTTCCGGGTGTCCAGGTCTATCGCGCCATAGTTCTGGATGTCCAGGTCTGTTCTGGATGTCCAGGTCTTAGTTCTGGATGTCCAGGTCTTAGTTCTGGATGTCCAGGTCTACCGCGCCATAGTTTTTGGTCCCCAGGTTTATCGCGCCATAGTTCTGGATGTCCAGGTCTGTTCTGGATGTCCAGGTCTTAGTTCTGGATGTCCAGGTCTACCGCGCCATAGTTTTTGGTCCCCAGGTCTATCGCGCCATAGTTCTGGATGTCCAGGTCTATCCCGCCATAGTTCTGGGGTCCAGGTCTATCGCGCCATAGTTCTGGATGTCCAGGTCTACCGCGCCATAGTTTTTGGTCCCCAGGTCTATCGCGCCATATTTCTGGATGTCCAGGTCTACCGCGCCATAGTTCTGGATGTCCAGGTCTCAGTTCTGGGTGTCCAGGTCTATCCCGCCATAGTTCTGGGGTCCAGGTCTATCGCGCCATAGTTCTGGATGTCCAGGTCTACCGCGCCATAGTTTTTGGTCTCCGGGTCTATCGCGCCATAGTTCTGGGTGTCCAGGTCTACCGCGCCATAGTTTTTGGTCTCCAGGTCTATCGCGCCATCGTTCTGGATGTCCAGGTCTACCGCGCCATAGTTTTTGGTCTCCAGGTCTATCGCGCCATAGTTCTGAATGTCCAGGTCTACCGCGCCAAGTTTTTGGTCTCCAGGTCTATCGCGCCATAGTTCTGGGTGTCCAGGTCTATCGCGCCATAGTTCTGGATGTCCAGGTCTACCGCGCCATAGTTTTTGGTCTCCAGGTCTACCGCGCCATAGTTTTTGGTCTCCAGTCTATCGCGCCATAGTTCTGATGTCCAGGTCTACCGCGCCATAGTTTTTGGTCTCCAGGTCTACCGTTAGTTTTTGGTCTCCAGTCTATCGCGCCATAGTTCTGGGTGTCCAGGTCTACCGCGCCATAGTTTTTGGTCCCAGGTCTATCGCGCCATAGTTCTGGATGTCCAGGTCTACCGCGCCATAGTTCTGGATGTCCAGGTCTCAGTTCTGGGTGTCCAGGTCTATCCCGCCATAGTTCTGGGGTCCAGGTCTATCGCGCCATAGTTCTGGATGTCCAGGTCTACCGCGCCATAGTTTTTGGTCTCCAGGTCTACCGCGCCATAGTTCTGGGTGTCCAGGTCTACCGCGCCATAGTTTTTGGTCTCCAGGTCTATCGCGCCATCGTTCTGGATGTCCAGGTCTACCGCGCCATAGTTTTTGGTCTCCAGGTCTATCGCGCCATAGTTCTGGATGTCCAGGTCCAGGTCTACCGCGCCATAGTTTTCGGTCTCCAGGTCTATCGCGCCATAGTTCCGGACGTCCAGGTCTACCGCGCCATAGTTTTCGGTCTCCAGGTCTATCGCGCCCTGGGTGTCCAGGTCTATCGCGCTATAGTTCTGGGTGTCCAGGCCAGGGCATACAGGTCTTTTAACAATAATTCGTCTGTTTTTGCAAGAAGGGTTAGAAATGGTTAGAATAGCCACTGACGGCTAGAAAAAGTTAGGCCAGTCATTCCTAGGAAAAATGAGTGTCCCAAGAAGGGTTAGAAATGGGTAGAACAGCCACTGACGGTTAGAAAAAGTTAGGCCAGCCATTCCTAGGAAAAGTGAGGCGTGGAGCGCCGAACAGCGAGGCGCGAAGCGCCGAGTGCCCGAGGCGCGTAGCGCCGAGCGGGGTTGCCGCGCGAAGCGCGGAGGGGCGGAGCCCCTAGTAATATATAAGTTAACTGGAAGGGGATGCGGCATACCTGCAGAATATTACTCATCACTCCGATGGAAGGAAGTGATCGCTATACCTCACGGATCAAACTCGTCAAGGACTGTTATGTTTAACGTAATATATCCTGGAGTTTTTCAATTTTTCACCTACGGTAATCACGCGTTATTCATGAAATTACTTCATTTTCGTTGAATTGGAATGATCATCGGTGTGTGCGTAGTAATTGATCAAATTTGAACATTTTTCCATCTCAATTAAATTCAGGTTGCTTTACACCGAAATTTTTCAATTCAAAATTTGTTTCCCGTTTTTATTCTTGAAGTGCCATGTGAACGCACGACTCCATCGGAAATTGCGGGCCAAAAATAGCCTACTTTGAATTAAAAGTGACAGATTTTCAGAATTTATAAACAATTCGTGAATCATTGTCAATTAGTAACGCAAAAAATAATTAACATTTGGTAATTGAATTCAAGTCAAATTAAATTACAAGAAAAATTTACAATAACTTTTGTTGTTTGAGCTATGAAGAATTTGCCTTCAAAAATTGTTTTACAGAAAATGCGATATGCCATTGGCACTACACACTCTGATTGTTAGCTGGATTCCCAGTTGGTGTATTAAAAAAAAATAATAATTGTACGTGATCAATGGTGAAATACGGATATTCCTGAGTCATTTCAAGTCCTTAACAGTTTTACTCGCTTTCACTCAGGACAAGTAGTGCGACAAAGACTTTCATCAATTTAAATTTATTTCTCTGCTTATTTCTTCAACAGTGGGATTCTGTGAAAATTTTTTAACGTCTAGATTCAATTTTGACAATTATTTTTAAATTTGATTCAGATTACTATAAAAATCGAAATCTATTTTGTTTCATCTGCCAAGAGCTCTTTTGTTGAACTTGTCTCTAAAATAGTACGTACTTTTATTTTTCTGACAGATTGAATTTCTTTGTTTTTTATAATTTTTTCCTGTTTCGCTGGTTTTTCGTGGTTTCAAGTGAAACTACGTGGCAATTATATTCATAATCTTCATTGATTGGACAAAATTTTTATATTTTATAGCTTTTTCCCAAGAAGGTGAATATAGTTTCATGTTACTCGCTTTGACGCGCAAATGTCAGTGGGTCAATTTTGATTTTCTTCTGGTTAACCTTCGCCTCACCCGCCCTTAATTATAATATTATGTATATGCTAATGAAGATAACGGCCTAAATTAGGACAGCGTAATTCGTGTAAAATGGAAATAAAATAAATCCAACTTTCGAAAACATAAAAGTGTGCAAATATGTAATAGTCGGCGACCCCAGACTAAGACAAATAAACAACGTGATTTCATTTCAATTTCAGCTTCGTCGTGAAACAGTATGGAAATATCAGAAACTCAATTTTTCGTATCTTGTTGAGTGGAAGCAGAGTTCTCGTTGATATCGGACGACTTATTTTCGAGTTAATTGCTAATCCCAATTTCTTGAGAGACCGAAGGGTTTCCTGATATGCCAAAGCAGCTGAACCGGCAGTACCAATTAGCTTCTGGCTTCTTGTTACCGTAACGCTCGTTAAGAGAATGCCAAATGTTCTTCTTACAGACAAAAATGAGGAAGATCAGAAGACCCTGAAGCATAATCACCGTATCCGCAAGGACCCAGTACACCGCGGGCTCCACCAAAACGTCGAAATTATATCAGTTGACCAGCAGATTCCCATTAGTAGGAATAGCTTGAGATGCAAACCAAACCTGCAAGAAGATCATGAGCGGATGCGAAATGGAAAACCTGGCATTTTGGCGAATAATTTTTCACGCATACCATTGCTTTCTGTGATTGTGACGTCGGCTGTCTCCGGTCTCGAAATTGTGCTCACAGATCTTTTCTTTTTCGCAAAATTTTATTGAAGTCGAAACGAAGAGGCAGATATTACACAGGATAATCAGGCCGGTTGGACCCGCATGATACAACACCAACGCATCGAGGGCTGCGAAAATAAAACGAAACCAAGGTAATGAGATTTTGTGAATAATGGGAATCTACACCGCAGGATTGATCTATTGCCCCTATTCCTGCAGAATTAATAATTCCATAACATATATTTCATTTTACACTTACTGCTGAACCAGCACGCCCACTCACTGAACCCGGGGCGAATCAATGACTTCGGAATACCCGGGTGGAATTCCATCACGATGCAAATCGTAGTCATGACGGCAGAGATGCCCCACGCGTAAACGGAATACCAGAAGAACTTTTTGCGGTCATGCTGGATATCGCTGCTTCGAAGAGAACCGAAGCCGCTGCGATGCCGAAAAATTTGACTTCAAGTTACTTCAGTTGACTTCAAGTGACTTTTTCTTGAGTTGTGCACCTGACTTTAAGACTGGTCAACCGCTCGGTTCAACCCAAACGTGTCAGGCGAAGATTGTATTGATATAGTGATAATTATCTCCGACTTACCCAAACCTCCACCACAGGTCAAAGCAAACGACGTTGAGCCACAAAATGCCAGCAGTAAATGAAAAGTAGATGAAAAACCCTGAAACCGAAATTGTCATTAGGAATCATAATAAAACATTAACAAATTATGCGAGACACTTTCTGTCAACAGAATTGGAATTTACGGTGTACTGGCATTACTGGGAAAAGAAAAAATTATCATTACCTTTCAGTTGTTCCCTCGATACGTACAAACACATCCGGGGGGAAAAGACTTCCGCAAGTCTTAGATACGGTGCGGACAATTTGTCGTCAATTAGGCTGCGGCTATGGTCTTATCACAGGGAGACTTTTTGTTCAAAGAATTCCGAAAGTTTTCTGTATACCCAGCAAACACGTATCCTTTCTGTTTCATAACATGGGACCCACAAAGCAACCTCACATCGGTTACCTCACATCAATATAAGTGTAATGTCACATTTGTAGGTTACTCGCTTATAACAAATGCAACGTAACTGTTATATAACCAGAGCCCTACAAAGTGACCTAACATCGGTTAGGTTGCATCAACCTCAATGTATTGTAACAGTTGTTACCTTCGTTCAGATGACAAAATGTGATTTCATACTGATATGGCTATGCACACATCGTTAGGTGGATGTTATATTAACGCCATGTAACGTTCAGCGGTTTGAAAGCGCGCCAAATGGCGGCGTCCCGGTCGAGCGCCACTGCTCGAGGCCGCCATTTTCATTCTTACGCGTCTCCGGAGTCCCGGCGTGTGGCACGTGTGTTAAGTCGTATAATTCTCGATTAAAGTGGGTGTGAATAAATAAATAAATTGTGTCCAGTGACAAAAAAGGTGCAGCAGATCACAGGTAATGAATGTTTTTGATTTTCTATGGTATTGAGTGCATGTTATTTCCGGATATATTGATCTGAGATCCTAACCTTGAATTTACTTTGATATGGATGTGCGTACGATACGTAATCATACATCATAGACTCATTGTTATAAGTCCCTCATCTTTTTTCGAACCTTTATTGCAGGTACATATCAAAAAGACGCAAGAATCAACTCAGTTCCGAACTCGCTCGTGCAGCTATTGCTTCATGTATTTCGTTCTCTGGCTTAGATAACAATGAATCAAGAAGTGAATCTGTGCCTCCGCTGCCAGAATCAAGTAGATCGTCGGTTTCAGATATTTATGAAAATGCTGTTGAAGAATTAACGTCAGCAGAACATGATGACACTCATTGTCAGTCGAACCATAGCGATGCTGACACTATCCTGAACCATAGTGATTCTCTATCCGATATGAGCCAGCGATTCGTCAGTGATGATACCACAATAAACGAAGAGAAATCAAGTCTGAGGCAGGATTTACAAAACTTGATCGTTGAGTGTAACTTACCTCGTGTAACGAATTAATAATAAAATAATAATAATGATAATAATAATAAAAATAAGATAGATGCATAGTTAACACATACTTGATAGACACATACGTATAATACAAAGACCTGTGATACATGTAAAACTGCAATAAAGAGATACTTATTAAATTGAAAAAAAAAACCAACATATAAGATTTATTGCTCATTATTGGAATTTCAAATTAAATCTATTGAGAGGAATATGCGCGCAAAAGTCGAGCGAATATCCAGAATCTTGAGGCATATTCACTCGAGCGAGGGCGCAGATTCCTCCCTATAGATTCAAGTTGAGATGTACAGCTGTATATGCATATACAAACCTACTAACATTTCTACCACAAGGTTATGTAACGTGTTACCACTCGTTACCTAATTATGATCTTACTGTTAGATGTTGGCAACGTAACCAATAGTAACACGGTTACATGTATGTTATTTACATGTTACCTTGGACTGCATAGGAAATTACAAGCAACGACACAGTTGCATGTAACTAACCAGTTACCTTACGCGTTATATTTGGTTTGCTGGATGTTACCTTCTAGTTATACAAACGTGTCTGCTGGGTAGTCTCTGGATACAGATCTGCATTCACGCAATACTTTGAACAGTCAAACATATTGAAAATACGCTGGCAAATATTCAACATATGAGGCATTCCATGCCAACTCGACCAATGATTTTCCCTCACCATTTTTGATTTGTTTCATAATTTTTTCTGTGGTTGCCCTCACTTTCAAAACCACTTTGAAATTTTTTCAGATTTTTCTAAATAACCGTTAATTTTTTACGTATTTTCAAAACTCCGAACAGATAGACAAAAATACTTTGTTCCAACACCATCATTTTGGGACATATTAAAAAGTGGAACCAATTTTTCTTATATTTTTTGTTTGCATATTTAAAACAAAATTATTTGATAATTATGGTCCTATCGGCTGCGAAAAGTTTTAGAGTACAAATTACTCGTATTTTTAGTAAAAACGGGTTATAAAAATAAATGAGGCGAAGGTTTCTGTTATAAGACATTTTATTCAATAATCACATTAAAATTAATAATAATAATTTATTTTAAAAAATTAACGGTTATTTAGAAAAATCTGAAAAAATTTCAAAGTGTTTTTGAAAGTTAGGGCAACCATAGAAAAAATTATGAAACAATTGGTCGAGTTGGCATGGAATGCCTCATATATACAAAGACATGGTATACACAGTATTATATTACCTTTTCCTATTTTTATGGGAAATATTGCGTAGATTCAGATGTATCCGGAGACTATAGCAAAAAAAGTTTGCAATTCTTCTGATCAAAAGTCTATTCCGCGATACATACTATTTTCAATCGTAAAATTCCATTCGGGTACTAATAATGAGAGTAGACCTATCCCACGGGAGCTGTCTGGTCAAGAGTATTCTATGGAGATTGCCGCTTACCCAGAAACATACACCAGGGACCAGCGTTGAAGTCCGGACCGGACCAATAGTGCGCCGCGCAGGCAACGATCATCACGGCAAGGCAGCACAAATAGCACCTATATAAGCGCTGCGCCGTGAATATTCTTGAGCTCCGGAAGGACGGAATACACGATCACCGTCGCGATTATGAAGGGCACGGCTACGAGGCCGCCGATGAGACATATCTTATTCAGATCCCCTTTAGGGTCTACGGACGCGACGTCGAATGTCCAGCAGACTCTCGGAATGTAACTCAAATTATCAGATTGCAGTTGTAGACAGTACATTCCGAAGCTCGGGAACTCCGCTCTGGTAAGGTTTTCTTCGGGTACGAACAGCGATCCGTCGCCCAAAAGGTAGTAAAAGTACTCGTCGCTCTCATATTCCGCTGGTAAAAGCAGAATCGATCTAAACGTCCCTGCAGGGCATGGATGCCATACGAAGAAACGAAACCATTCTTCAGGGCCACGGGCATCTGCCACGTCGTCGATGCTCCGGTTGATGGTATGAACTCTCGGGATCGCGGCGTAGTTCACGTAATCGTCAATCACGTGTCTCAACCCCTTGACCGCACCTTTGGGTGGACAGATAGCCAGACACGGCTTCAGGTCGCAGATGCACCCTCGCCGCGCACCGTCTATGACCCTTGTTGCGTGTGTCGGATAGAACTCACCGGACTCGGTGAAGAAACCAGAAGCGTTTCTCGCGTCGTTCGAGAGACCAACACTGGCCTCCTGGGGACAGAGTCTCCGTCGAGTATCGTTGTAGTCGGACCAGGCATCTCCGAAATTGAAGAAGGTTAAAGGAAAACGATCTGCAGCAGCATTGTGATCGAAGAGAACGAAGGTCCGTTGGTGAGTGGTGACCGATGTCGCCGTTTCGACTGTCGGTTGGGAACTGTTCGCTATTTTTGCATGTGGCTGCTGAAATCTAGTTGAGATAAGATGTGAAAAACACAATTCATTTTTTCCTGTGAGTTACCGCAGTGTGTTTTTCGAATACCTTAGCTTCGTAGAACAAAGAAAACAACAAAATCTGTGTGTGATATGTGTGTAGAAATATACATAGAATTTCTTAACGCAAAGTTGACATTCTTCTCCTTATTAAAATCAAACTGTCACAATGACCTACTCCGGATGTGGTTTCACACATCTGCCCCCCTTTTCTGATATTCAGAAAAAAATACAACGCGGAAAAAAATATACTAGCATATCGGTTGATTCCCCAGAAGACTCATTTTTCATGATGTAATTAATTTAATTTATTTTCTAAAAGTGCTTTGATTTATCAGATTATCACTCAGAATATATAAGTTCATCAAGTTTTCAGATAAGTATTGAACAGTTTTTTCTTCAAAATCGCATTCTATGTTTGACCACGAAAAAGTCATTCCTCTTTTGCATCCGCTTCTGTGGTTTCACATCCTATCCTCTGCTCTTTTCTTCTCTCCTTTCTCACTTTATCCGATATCACGAAGAAAGAAAACAGGATTAGAACGCACGTGGCAAACTATGCATGTAAAGCGTACATTGTAACCGTATAGTTGAAGCATCACACAATGAACATCGTGATAGCGCTGACGATCAAGTTGGTGTGAAATATTATCATCGTCGAATCAGTAATAAATATAATGGAATTTGTTTGTTTCAGCGAATTGCTTTTCTCAACAATGCAATGTGCATACCCGAATAATGTTCGGCGACTATAAATGAAAAAGTTAACCGGTTATCCGATGACTATGCATACGACCGTCGAGCTTTAGCTGAAAGAATGCAAGTGTAGGCAGTGCGCGGCCAGCAGTGGAAATGACTTCGTTTATCCCACGGGCTGCCGTACAAATCTTGATTATTCTCATCGTTTGCACTCTGAGAGTCACCGACGCCGATGAAACGGATTCCCCCGAGCTGGATCAGCTACCAGCTGCTTCTGTGCGATCGTAGCCCTGCCACGTCGGCTCCCTAGCCCAAGGAATGACCTGCAGCTCGCACAACAGCAGCAGCACACTTTGCCTCTGTCTTGGTGAGCGGCGATTTCCTTAATTGTTATCATTACAGAAATCATTCTACACATCTTCACTCTACAGGATATAAAAATATGTGAGTTTCGTGGACAGTTGGTGTGAGCGACAACGTAATGTCGATTGGTCGAATGATGAAGATGACGAGCGTACATTTTGAATCCTCTAAAATTTCAGACTGAAAACTCCCTATATGACGTGCAGCATGGGCTGCAACTGCACGTCTTATCTTCGGATTATGGAAACTATCGAGTTCCGGGCTCCGAGAATGCAATCGTTCATAAAGCCTCTGACTGATTCGAATTACCTTCAGCAACGATGTTTAAAATGAAACAGCATTACCATCACAGAATGTGCTTTGATATTCATTATGTGATGTGAAGACAGCGTCTGATCGTATAAGCATTTTCGTTATCTGTTCGCTCGCGGTTTTTCATGATTTCTGAGCCGATTTCGACATCGTTCACTTGGCGAGGTTGGTTCACAATAATTACCGCGGTTTTCCTCTCGATCGTGCACACATCTAATTCTGCAGCACGTGCTCGTGTCAGTTAATCATTAATTCAGGCTACGAATCGGCCGGATATGGTTCCACACATCTTCTCCGTGTGTCGAAAGTTGATAAGAGAAACGTCTCACCGACCATCGAGAGCTGAATGGGTATAAATACCCTGCTGAGACTTTTCCCCAATGTGAACACTCGTCTGTTTGAGGTTCGTTCTAAGGTCGGATACTTTGGCGTCACGATATCCAGCTGTGTACGTTATACATTCAGCCTCGAATTTGGCCAACATCATCAGGGTACAGAAAAATCAATGCAATTAATTGATGTTCTGCAGTTAATGCTGGTTCCATCAATTTGAATTTACAATTTCAGGTAGTATTCGTTTTACTAAAAACAGTAATCAATGAACCCTGTACCTATTTAAAATGGTTGGAAGGTATTTCGAGAAAATGAGTAATAACTAAGAACCGTGGGTGGAAATTTGAATTCACGATCACTATTACTTAGATACATGATGAGTTGCGTGCAGAAATGTACAATGCAACCATAGTTTCGCATCTCCTGTTGCATCGTGAGTTAGGAAGACCTCCTACGTCTTGACATCAGCAGTGAGACACGGTTCTCATTCGGACTTTTGTCATTGACGACAGAATCACGGTTTCATCGTTTAATTATTGCGCAGTATGTGAAACGAAAAGAACGGAGAATTACTTAACTTCATGTAGGATAGTGTGTGTATTCCCTGACGTTTGATCGCCAGTTAGCCTGAACGACGGTCAAAATTGCGGCCAGCAAGTCCTCGTTTTCGACATCGGCTATTGCACGGATCGATTCGACCACGATCGATAGTGCGCATTTTATATATTATTGCGCACAGTTATGACATTAGTATAGCCAGGATAATGTCTTTGCAGTGTGAGTGAAATGAGATTAAGTATCACTCTCTCAAAGACGGAAAATGGGTAGAGGATCACTATACCACGTATTCGTTAACGAACATTTACTCTTATCCACGTTCGGTTTCGCGACTTTCCTGAGTCTCTTTCCGCCTCTGTCATGCCGCTATCAGTCGAGTTTCAAACAAAGAAAACAGTTCCTTCTATCGCTTCTGAGAATACGCAGCGCTCGAAAATAATCAAGATTATCAAATCCGATTATTATGGTTTACTGCGAACGTTTTCACAGTTTGCCCTAGAATCAATTGTGAAATTTGTGCGTGTGTGCAACACCTGATGCGAATACCCATCAGGAATCATCCGAAATTCTATCCTGTCGAAATAGTCGAAATGGCGATGCTGCAGGTCGTCTTTTTCCTCGTCGTGAGCACCGTTCGATACACCCAGGCCGACAACCACATCAGTCGAGGCTTCTGCCCTCGACAGACCACCACCCACTTCCAAAGTGATTTGAACAAAACCACGGCTGGAGGAAGTGAGCGGCGAGGGTGTGTCTGCGACCTCAAACCGTGTCTCGCTATCTGTCCATATTTTTACAAGATGCACCCTAAAAGATACGTTATCGACAAGTACGCGAACTACTCGAGGATCCCGAGGGTCTTCGCCGCGAACGAGAGTTTCGACGACGTCGCGACGGATCCGGATCCGAGAGAAAGGTTCGATATCTTCGTGTGGAGACCGTGTCCGGAAAAACCTTTGAGTCCCCTACTGCCCGCGGTCTACGAGGAAGAAGAGTTTCGCCTGTTGAAAAATGGATCGCTGTTCCTACCCAACGTCGATAATCCCTTCGGTTCGTTGGTAAAGGGCTTCGAGGAATACTGCCTGGCTCCGTTCCCCGATCAACGCATCTACGTCCCAATGGTCTGCTCTCCGGAGCCGGCAAGGTACGCACAATTTTACAGATGAAACGCCGGAACAGGTCCGCCAAAAATGTCCATGTTCGTTTCACCAGTTCTATTGGATTATTGAATGAAAAAAAATCAAAACTACGTATCCAATTCCTCCAACAGTACATTCTCCACGAATATCGATAAGATCCGGTACATCGGCGGCCTTGTGGCTGTGCCCTTCATCGTAGCGACGGTTTTCGTTTACTCCGTCCTTCCGGAGTTTCGGAATATACACGGCACAACGCTCCGATGCTACTTGTGCTGCCTTGGGGTCGTGAACGTCGCTTCTGGAGTGGACCGTCTTCGCACCAAGGAATTTGACACCTGCGATCCTTGGTGCCTCTGCTTCGGTGAGTGACGATTCGTATGCAATTTTTGCACATTGAAATTGAATAGTTGATCAAATCATCGGAAGCTCCGCTCGTCTGATACATCGTCGTCACAGTTGCGATAATACCAAGTTTAGTCATAATAATTGATAACGAATTGACCGCGAGAATAAAAATAATCTTTTACCGGATTCTCATAACTGCGCAAAAAAAAAGAGAATGATCAACGTACCGGGATGGAAAAAATTATTTCTTGATTATTCCTCAGCTGATCACGAACAATGAATAATTGTGCCCCAAATGTAATTGTGATAAGGAAAGTCCATTTTAATCTAATTTCAGGATTTTTTATCTACTTTTCGTTCATCGCCTGCTACTCATGGCTGAACGTTATATGCTTTGACCTATGGCGCAGATTCGGGTGAGTCAGATAATAAATAACTTTAGTTGCCTAACGAAATAATTAGAACCAAGGATTTAATCAATACAGAGGTCTCAGTTTCATCGGGATCAACGATTTTCAAAACGAGCACAACAAGTTTCTCTGGTATTCGGTCTACGTGTGGAGCGTCTCCGTCCTGATGACGGTCGTCTGCATCGGGATGGAACTCTCCCCTGGTATTCCGGAGTCGTTGATTCGCCCGGGGTTCAAGGAAACGGCGGGATGGTTTAGCGGTGAGTCAACGCGTTGTTTTTTTTAATCGAGATTAATCAATATTCTTCATCTTTCAGTGTGTGCTACTTGATTTGATTTTTGCAGAAACCGCGGTGTCGTTCTACTACTTTGGTCCAACCGGCTTATCTATCTGCTTCAACATCTGCCTCTTCGTCTCGACTTCGATGAAACTGTGCCAACACGAAAAAAAAATGCGACGTGATTTCAACACCGGAGATAGCGGGTGTCACAACCACAATAAAAACTGGTTCGCAGAAGTGATAATGACATCATTCAGCCGATATCACATTCACTGACATCATCTTCCAGGTTCGGCGTTTATCTGAGGTTATTCGTCGTCATGGGGGTCAGCTGGTCAACCGAAACGATCTCTTGGTTCTCGCAGGGGCCGGATTACCTATGGTTTCTGCCGGCCATGGTTAACGCGCTTCAGGGTCTATTTATCTTCCTTATTCTCGTATGCAAGAGAAGCGTTTGGTTGTCTCTGAAGAAACGATACGGCGAGAAGATGTTACCAGGTACCAATAAACACCGGTTGTCACCAAACAGCGAAGAGTCGCGGGGAGTCCGGAATATACCTTCTCAGAGTTTCAGCAGGAGCTCCCAGGTCACTCAAGAGAATATCTTGAACTGATTTTCTCGCAGTTCCTATACCATTTCTTGACAGAGATAAAATTGAAGACAATAGGTGAAAATTTATGGGAATACATTTAGGAATACACGAACACATAAGGAAATGAATATTGTTGACCCAACACTAAATTATGTTGGTAATCGTTGAATTCGTTAATCAATCAGTATTATAGAAAATAGAAAATGGTGACGAAGGTTTAGGATTTAACGGTTTGAGTTACAATTTTTGCGGATTATAGACCAATAAAACCAAGAAAAAATTCATGGAGTGGCGATATTTTGATTTCTTCACTTACCATACCATTTATTTTTCATTTTCTCTGCGCAATACTTTTTTTTGTGCTTTCAAACTATGAGTGTGACGGAAAGGTATTGAACGTTTTATAATTATTTATTCTCTGTGTTTCTGTTTTTATTCTCTTACAAGGAGTTAGAAAATATCATTCCGAACAAATAAGAGTAAGAACAATGTGAAGTTTGAGCTGATTTTTGCGCGCTGATTATTCTCTACTGCAAAGGCAAGGTATAGTGAAATCACGAATGATTAAATAAATTGTTGTATCATTGCGTGTTGAATATAATTTGTCCCTTTTTTTATTTCTTCTTTTTGAGAGTAAATTTACGTCACCCTCATTACAAACATGCTTTTGATATCTCTAAATGTGAAGATGCCATGGCCCCGCTTCAGTTATCCTTTGTCTAGTCCTTCAGATGCCAGTTTCCACAAGCTGCATCTCTGAAAGAGATTCAATTAATAGCAATTTAATCAAATTACTGTGAGAGTGAGACTAATAATAGTGTGTCAATTTCGCGTGTTTAATTATATCATTATACTAATTATATAATGCTAGTATACTTTTACTCCATGTATCAATTCGCAGTTTTCCAGATTTGGTCTTGACAATACGTATGTACGGAGGCATCGGGGAACGGGGGTAGCGATGCAAAGGTTTGATATCAGGCTGGTGGAGGATGTTTTCCGCCGGTACACCAGGAATGCCTGCATCCGTCGGGATGAAGACTTGATGATTAGAGTCCGAGTCTCCATTCTGCACCGAAACATCTTCAGCTTCTGATTTATCCATCGAAGACAAAGGCTTGGCGGTAGACGTCGCAAAAATATAGACGAGCAGTATAAAGAAAATAGCGAATCTCGCTGGACGAGGAGAGAGCTTTTCCAGGTTCTTCATCATCTTGAGTTCAGACTGCGACTGAATTGCACGCCTCGAGACACCAGACATATTCGGGATCCGTCGCCTCTGCCCTGCACTTTGAACCTTTGGTGTTTGCGATTCGGGGGCAATTGGTATGAGCAATAAGCTCGTTTCACAGGATCCAAGAATTGTATACAAGATCTCCGTCTGTCGTACAGGCCCACACATCAGTGCGTTTACTCGGAATTGAGCTTCTGTCGACAATCGGAGTGGCTATGTTCAGCATCTAAATGCGTTGGTGCGTATGTATGTACATTGGACGAAGATTTTGTACAAATTCTTTGGTCGTGTGGAACGGACTGATGTGGAAAACAGAGTTATCGGGCGACACTGGGCTACGTACGAGTCGAGATATCATGGAATATTAATTGAAAGAAAAACACTAATTAATAATAAAAGATAATCGGACGTGCTATGAAGTCATTATTTGACATATTTATTTACAAACGATAACAAAATTTACACTTTGCGTTGAAACAATTCTATAATCTCCCTGGACCGAGGCACGTACATTTGTCATCCCTAAATTTATCGATGTAGGTATGCATGATCATCCCATGCTTCGAGAATAGGGAATCGAATCGATGTATTGGAAATATGAATCGAGTTTCTCAAAGATGGTGAACACAACTTTTCTTTTCTGCGGAAATTTATATTGCCTATTCCGATTCATCGCAGGGAGAACTTGACCGAGAGATCCGAACCTGCGATAATCATTGACTTTCCTTAAAGTGAAAACGTCCCTGTGTGAATATGTATAGATCGTGTCAATAATGACGTACGGAAGACGCGTTCCGGCGACCACCGTACGCCAATCGCACCAAAGTTCAGGAATATCCACAGTAGGTATCAAGATGCTTGGATGCCGCTTGTGCTAGCCGATCGGTGGTCACGTCACCTTTCCCAGTAGCCAAGGGACGTACCTACGTAGTAAAGACAACGTCGAAATAACTGGTTTGTGGATTCGTAGTTTCAGCAATTATTCATTGTCCTGATTAGGTCTAATGGTTCAATCCACAGCTTGGTCAATCCAGATTCGTGGTCTTGCGTCAGACACGTTATCATCTGTTCTAAGAAGCTTCGCGATGGCCCACCTCTATAAATGCTCATGAGCGACATTGCGGTATACCAACGAGAACGAAATCCTAATTATGGTTTCACACAATGACCCTTAAGATTTCTGCATCTGCATTTTTTAACTTTGGCAATCCGTAACATCTAAACGGTCGGTCCTAGAGGAAACTTACACTTATATTTCTTGTTCCTGAATTGATTATCTGAATACGGAATTTTTCCATTTATTTTTATCAATCCATTCAGAAGTACTTTTCGCTGAATTTGGGCTTTAGCACACTGTAGCTTCTGAACGGTGGATCCTAGAGTAAACTCCAAATAATATTTTTTGTTCCTTCCCAATAAACACACAGTGGTTGATGTGTGGTATAATAAACGTAAACCGACACGTTAAGAAAACGTTGGTAATAAACTAGTTACATCGAATCTATGGGAAATACTCGTATATTATACCGTAAAGTTTTAGGTACGAAGTCCGCCTGTTATACCAATTTTTCGATACGCATTACTTATACGGGAAATATCGTGTATTATACCATCAATTTGATCACTGTCCGCGATAATATTTATTCTTAAAATGTCAACCAAATGTTGTTTTTAACATAATAATGTATTATTAATAATAAAAAATCGTTATTAATGAAAGACAATTAAAAATTGAAGAATTAAAAAAAAAAAAAAAAGCGACTACACGGGGATTCGATCCGGGAACCTCTCGTGTATGAAACCAATCTCTTATCCTTGCGCTGCTGCCAGCTCTTACGATGAATACAGAGTTTGAGGTACACCCGTGGACAGATATTCTGGCGGACCTAGAGTTATGCAACCGAACATACACGGACTTTCTTTGATAGAATCGGTAGTAGCGTAGTTCTGCAGCTTGGCGGGTTGGGCCAGGAGAGTTCGGCACGTGAACAGCTGTCAGTTACCCCAACCTCAAGTTGCGTCTACAATGGGGCGACGCGACGCGTTCGCAACGCGTACGTTCTGACGTCACCCATAAGATTTTGCCGGGTGACGTCAGCGCGTATGCGTCGCGTCGACGCGTTGGTACCCCATTGTAGACGCAACTTCAAAAGCCAAACAAAGTTACTGTTATAATAATTTGAACTATCGTAAATGTTCTGAATCTTGGAAACATTTAGCCTGACTTGACAATCACCAAGTTTAATTGTGGAAACATTCAACCCAATTATATAATGACCAGATTTATTTAATAAACTAATATAATCATAAGCTCACTTACAAATCGCAACCGACAAAAAAGATAACAAGCCTGCGTAACAAATTATAATAAAAATAAATAACCTTAAACTTACACACTGTGATCTAAGATGAAGCGCGATGTCTACAAAAGAACATCAGTTTGTATGCGAATAAAGAACAATCGTACGCCGAATAAAATCAACATACTAACAGCACTAGTCTGGTCCTGAATATAAAATATAAACTTACAACAATTGGCAGCGAAGTGCTGTCGAAAGTTTATATTTTATTTCAGGACCAGACTATTAGTCGATATACCCGCAGCATTGAATTAAATTAAGTTTTCACCCGACTACGATAAAATGACCGTATTTCGCCCTTGAAACGCGGGTCGAAAGTCGTCAATTTTGGACCAGAGGGAAGAAAAGTCGATTGCCGGGTAAAAAAGTAGATTCCGGGCAAAAAAGTAAATTGCCGGGCAAAAAAGTGGACTTTTTTGCCCGGCAATTTACTTTTCTGCCCGGTTAATCACTTCTCTTCCTTCTGGTCAAAAATTGACTACCTACTTTCCACTCGCGTTACAGCGACGGAATAAGGTCATTTTATCGAAGTCGGGTGAAAAATAGCATATGCCACACGGGAGGAGCGCGCTCTTTCCTCCCTTGTAGCATAATATACTAATTCTTCATTTACATATAAATAGTAAAATATTTATCAACTCCTTCATAAGTGTGTCGCTACGTTTGTTTTCATTCGTACACAAGTGAAGAGTAATAATAAATAGTTGACGTTGAAGTGCTGTTAGTATGTTGATTTTATTCGGCGTACGATTGTTCTTTATTCGCATACAAACTGATGTTCTTTTGTAGACATCACGCTTCATCTTAGATCACAGTGTGTAAGTTTAAGGTTATTATTTTGTTGCGAAATAGGTAAAATGGTTAGGTGTTACATACTTACCGACTGTTGAGGAATGAGTAGAATAGTTAGACGCTACATACTTACCGACCGAGCAGAGGGTAGGACGAGGAAAATAGATCGATAGTCAAGCTAGAATAAGAGACTATTCATTGTAAGATGGCGACCGACGCTAAGAAAGCCTAAACGCGCAATAAAACTATTTACACAAAAGTAATCCTGTATCATCAACCCTTTGTCCCCAACATCTGGCGACCGTGACAGGACGTTCGGGTTGAGTGATTCAAGGTGAATTAGATCGTGATTTCCAAAAAGTGCTAGGCCATGGAGAGGACAAAGAAAGCACGCGCCACCGTGCGCAGCGTCTTCACCAAAACATACAACGCGTTACGCCGTGACCTCGACTGCGAACAACCGGTACCTGACGACGTGCATGTAACGTTCGAAATATTAAGCGAGAAGATCCTCGAGCTTGATAAACAGAACCAACAGATATTCGACTACATGATCGACAGTGACGCTACAGAAGAGGACATGATGAAAGAAGCGGACACCGTCAGCGAGTACAAATCCAGGTATCTACGGGTCAGACTGGAAGTAATGCAGTTCACACAGCGTCTTCAAATGCCTATAGAGGCTCAAGCTCAAGCTAACGGGCAGAGACAACAAACAACAGACACCAAGAGAACCTTCAAGCTACCGAAGATAGAGCTCAAGAAATTCAGCGGGGACGTCAAGGAATGGCTGCAGTTTTGGAGCCTGTTCAAAAAGATCCATGAAGACGAGAGTATTGTCAAAGAGGACAAATTTCAATACCTCATTCAAGCCATGGTGACAGATTCAAGAGCCAGCGAGCTAGTGAACAGCTTCCCCCCCACTGAAGAGAACTACGACAAGGTAATCGCTAGTCTCAAGAGCCGTTTTGGAAGAGATGAGCTATTAGTAGAGGTCTATATCCGTGAACTCCTCAAACTAGTTCTTAACAACGCGATGAAATCTAATGAAAAGCCACAACTTTCTAGTCTGTTCGACAAATTGGAGTCCCACATAAGGGCTCTAGAATCTCTAGGGGTAACAACGGACACATGCGCAGCTATGTTATATCCACTGGTCGAATCGTCGCTTCCGGAAGAACTTCTAAGAGCTTGGCAGAGACACACCAGCGCAGCCAGCGCTGTACCCAAGGACAGGCTCACCAAACTCATGGAGTTTATCCAAACCGAAGTGGAAAGTGAAGAAAGGATTTCCATGGCAGTAAGCGGATTTGGACTGGACAATAACGGATCGGCATCTAAGGACAAGTCTAAGAAGAAGTCTAAGCAAGACAATTTCAACGAAATTGCCACGGCGGCTGGACTTTTGAATGCGAAGGGTGCTCCGACGAGGCCGTGTATCTTCTGTGGCGAGAGCCACGACGCTTCAGCCTGCGACAAGGCGAAGAAGGTGCCTTTGGAAGAACGTCAGAGGATTGTGAGACTGAAGAATGTCTGTTTTAATTGTTTGAAGCCAGGACACAGCTCCAAGCAGTGCCGATATAGCCAAAAATGTGCTTGGTGTGGGAAGAGACACGTACTGCTGATGTGTCGAGATGTGTCTACAGGAGGCGGAACGGCACAAAAGACGTCTCCTAGTGATCAGTCAGCAGAGAAGACTTCAAACGAACAAATCGACCAAGGGAAACTACAGAATAGCATGACAAACCTGTCTCTAAATCAGGAGGTGTTCCTTCAGACTCTACGCGTCAAGTTGAAGTCCAAGAACGAAGAGAAGGTAGTAAGGGCAGTATTTGACTCCGGATCTCATCGTTCCTACGTACAGCAGCGTACTATCCAATCCATGGGATATGAACCAGTAGGCCAACAGAAGATTGTACATCTACTGTTCGGAGGCTCACAGTCGGAACCGAAGAACCATAAAGGATATCTGATCCATCTCAGCAGCTTGGACGATACGTACAACTGTAACTTTGTGGCGCTGGATCAAGAGTTGATTTGTCAACCCATACCCAGCATTGACAACGGTCCATGGATACAAGAACTACGACAGAGGAACATCACGATAACAGATTTCGATCCCACCGAAGAACCCATCTCAGTACTTATAGGAGCAGACGTCATGGGGAAGCTTCTAACAGGTAACCTGATTAATCTGAAAGGAGGACCTACCGCTATCGAGACACACCTTGGTTGGACGCTGATGGGGAAGAAGCCGCAGACAGAAAAACCAATCAATGATGCCGTCCTCATGGTAACTTCTATGTTCATGCAGGAATCGAAAGTATCGGATCTTTGGAGTCTAGATGTGCTAGGTATTACTGACCCAGTCCAAACGAAGTCGAACGAAGTCCACCAACGAGAAATCAAAGACAAATTTCGACAAACTATCGCTGTCAACGGAGACGGGCGGTACGAGGTCCCTCTACCGTGGAAGGAGAATCACCCTCCGTTACTCAGCAACAAAGAAGCTGCCTTGAAGCGATTGGAGACGGTCACTAAGAAGCTGAAAGAACAGAATCTTTTCGAGGAGTACGACCAAGTTCTTCAGGGATGGCATCGAGAGAAGATCATCGAGGAAGTGCCGGATGGGGAAATGGATAAGCAGGGGCATTATCTACCGCATCGTCACGTCCTGAAACCCAACAGTACCACACGACTCAGACCAGTCTTCGACGCATCAGCGCGAGGAAAGGGTTCACCGTCACTTAATCAATGCCTGGAGACTGGACCCAATCTAATAGAACTAATTCCGACGATGTTGTTACGTTTTCGAGAAAAGCAGATTGGAGTCATCTCTGACATTAAGAAGGCATTCCTTCAGATAAGCGTCACCCCAACCGATCGAGACGTCCTGAGGTTTTTATGGTGGAGCAACGATGACCCGAATCAAGTAAAAGTGTTCCGCCATGCTCGGGTGGTATTCGGTGTATCCAGCAGTCCTTTCTTACTGGGTGCAACAATAGAACTACACCTCAACCAAGCACTTCAAGAAGCAGCTACTCCAGAGGAACGAAGCGTCATTCAGAAGCTCATCAGGTCCTTCTATGTGGACAACTGTGTGATGAGTGTTGACTCGTTGAACGAGTTACAACAGTTTAGACAAGGAGCTGTCAGACTTATGACCGCAGGAAAATTCGACCTGAGAGGATGGGAGTACTCTGGACAAGAAGAGGGCAATCTCGACTCACGGACGGCAGTATTGGGTCTCACGTGGGACAAGCGAGACGACACCCTGGCGCTCAACCCATCAGTTTTTCAAGAAAAACCACCGGATAGAGTAACCAAGAGAACGATCTTGGCTGCAACCCACAAGGTGTTTGACCCGATAGGCTTCGTTTGTCCCGTGCTGATTGACCCCAAGTTATTGTTACAGAAGATATGGTTGACTGAGCTAGACTGGGACACTGAAGTCGATGACTCAACCAAAGAAGCCTTCTCAACCTGGTTTGGACAACTGCGCCACCTAGCAGAGCTGAGAGTTCCTCGTTGGGCCTTTGACTGCGACACCGTCGAGGCCTTAACATTCCATGTCTTTGTGGATGCTAGTCAGGTTGCTTACGCAGCTGCAGTCTTTGCCAGGACCGAGACGGCAAATGGAGTGAAGGTCCAACTCTTGGGAGCCAAGTCCCGAGTGGCTCCGACCAAGTCCACAACGATACCTCGCCTAGAACTCCTTGCTGCCACAGTGGGTGCGAGATTGATGGACTTTGTAAAGAAGACTCTAGGATACGACAGCGTCGAGACGTACTACTGGAGTGATTCGACAACGGTTCTGACCTGGATTCGTCAAGAAAAGCAGTGGGCGACCTTTGTCTGGAATCGAATCCAAGAAATCCGACAATTGTCTAATCCACGACAATGGTACCATGTTCCTGGCGTTATGAACCCAGCAGACCTGCCTTCCAGAGGATGTGGCGCCAAACAACTTCTCGACTCTCGATGGTGGGAGGGCCCAGACTGGCTCAAACTCACACCTGACCACTGGCCAACTTCGGAGTACGAAATAGATGAAGCGGAAGTGGACCGAGAAGTCAAGAAAGCAGCCTTGAAGAGAAACGTCGCGATGAGCAACCTGACCCCGAAGGAAGAGCTGTGGCTCACCCGACATTTCTCCAAATACCAAAAAATGATTCGGATGGTTGGCTGGATGCTAAGATTTCTGTTCAACAGTCAACGCCCCGCAGCACTTCGGAGACACGGAGAATTGACCGCTCAAGAAATCATCGCCGCAGAGCTGGTAGCGATACGAATCTCTCAGAAGGATTCTTTCGACAGCGAAGAGGATCCACGACTCAACTGTTTGAGTGCCGTAAAGGACAAGAATGGAATCATCAGATCGAAAGCCTTGATTTCGAACCGGAGAGACAAACAGGAGTTCCGCTACCCAATCATTTTGGACCCGAAACACCCAGTCGTAACAAGATTGATCGAATATGAACACGTCAGAAGAGGACACGCAGGGATTCAAATCCTAATGAATGGTCTGCGCGAACGGTTTTGGATACTTACAAACCGGAGAGCGATACGTTCAGTCATCAACAAGTGTATCATTTGCAAGAGATACAAGACGACTCGACTAGAAGTGGTTCCGGTGGCCTTGCCTGAAGATAGAGTGAGAGATGCTGCTACCTTTGAGATAACCGGAGTGGACTTAGCTGGTCCTATTTACCTCAGGGGTGAGAGGAAAGCATGGATCTGTATCTTCACTTGCGCCGTATATCGAGCAGTTCACCTGGAATTGGTCTCATCTCTGGCTACGGACGTCTTTCTGGAGGCGTTCAGACGCTTTATAGATCGTCGAGGGAGACCGACCCTAATGTACAGTGACAACGGAACCAATTTCGTTGGCGCTCACAACTTGCTCCGAAAGATAAACTGGAAGAAGGTCAAAGAATACAGTTCCTTACAGAAGATTGAATGGCGCTTCAATCCTCCCTCTGCTGCATGGTGGGGAGGATGGTGGGAGCGACTCATACGCATCGTGAAGGATATCCTGAAGAGAGTCCTGAAAAAGGCTTGCTTAACCTACGAAGAGATGAACACCACTTTATGTGACTGCGAGGCGATCATCAATTCACGACCAATAACTTACCTGAGTGACAGTGTTAACCAGCCCATGCCGTTGACACCTGCTATGTTCTTACAAGACAACCCAACGACAGGGGCACCGGATCTCGACCAAATACAAAGTTGTGATCTAAACCAAAGGTTACGCTATCGCCGAAAACTCAGAGAAGATCTACAAAAACGCTTCAGAGTCGAATATCTGGGCCAGCTGGTACGAAGAGTACCCCCGGAAAAGGAGTCACGAACCGTGCGCGTGGGAGACGTTGTCCTGGTGGGCAATGACAACCAGAAGAGACTCACGTGGCCGCTAGCACGCGTCATCGAGTTAATCCCTGGAAAAGACAACCACGCACGCGTTGCTCGAGTGCGAACGAGCTCAGGCGAGTTAGTTCGACCAATCCAAAGACTATATCCGCTCGAAATCTCAAGTCAGGATGGAGAATCCAACCAAAAAATACAGAGTAGGAGCTCTGTGTCGAAGGTTGCAGTAGACGAAACCCGAGAGCCAACGAACGAGATTGAAGAAAACAGCGAGGCGAAGACTGACGTACGTACACGGAGCGGCCGACGAGTGAAAACGGTGGATCGGCTGGACCTATGAAAAGAAATTCCTTCCTTTTTTCTATCATTACTGCCTTATGACATGTTGTGCAATAATAAGAATGATTGATCTTTAACAAGCTCAAGGTGGGAGGATGTTGCGAAATAGGTAAAATGGTTAGGTGTTACATACTTACCGACTGTTGAGGAATGAGTAGAATAGTTAGACGCTACATACTTACCGACCGAGCAGAGGGTAGGACGAGGAAAATAGATCGATAGTCAAGCTAGAATAAGAGACTATTCATTGTAAGATGGCGACCGACGCTAAGAAAGCCTAAACGCGCAATAAAACTATTTACACAAAAGTAATCCTGTATCATCAACCCTTTGTCCCCAACAATTTATTTTTATACACCTCAGGGATATAAACGCCGGTTTATTGCCCTGTTCCAGCCGGAAAAACCACTTTATTTCCCTTTGGTGTATAAAATATCGTATGCACCACAGGGCAAACGTTGTTTTAGACTCGTGCGATTGTATCCCTCGTCTTCGCCTCGTGATACAATCTCGCACTCGTCAAAAACAACTTGTCGCCCTTAGGTGCATAATATACTATTATTATAATTCGTTACGCAGGCTTGTTATCTTTTTCGTCGGTTGAGATTTGTAAGTGAGCTTATGATCATATTAGTTTATTAAATAAATCTGGTCATTATATGATTGGGTTGAATGTTTCCACAATTAAACTTGGTGATTATCAAGTTAGGCTAAATGTTTCCAAGATTCAGAACATTTCCGATAGTTCAAATTATTATAACAGTAACTTTGTTTGGCTTTTGAGGTTGGGGTAACTGACAACTGTTCACGTGCCGAACGCTCCTTATAGCCCAACCTGCCAAACTGCAGAACTACGCTACTACCGATTCCATCAAAGAAAGTCCGTGTATGTTCGGTTGCATAACTCTAGGTCCGCCAGAATATCTGTCCACGGGTGTACCACGCCGTGCCATCCTGCCTGTCGACTGAATAACGAACTATTATAGGTTTAGCAAGAACCTGAAGATCTGAAAGAAGATTCGACCGTTAAAAAGAATAATAATCCTAGTTGTGCCAAATTGAATATTGACATGCGTGGAAAGCATTTTCGCTGTTTGTGAAAATCCAAATGAAATAGTGCAATACGAGGCGGAAATAACTCAACAATACTGAAGGTTGAAATGATTCATTAACCTCGACTTCGATTCAATTTAATTCAACCTAGTTCAACTGAACTATTTTAATTCAATGAATTAAACACTTTTGTCATCAAATCTCGATAATTCACTCTGATCCAAGTGGATGTCTAAATATTTCAATTCGTTTCTTCTTGTTTTTTTCTCTTTATTCAAATCAATTCAGTTATTTCTCATCAATTCAGGTGAATGATGAATCTAATTCATGGAATATTGACACGTCAATTCAACGAGTGAATGGAGAATAACTTTCAAAGTGAAAATACCGAGTGGTAAAATTATTATCCCAATATTTCAATAATTATTAGTGAAATATAATTATTGTTCACTGAACAGTGATAATGTAAAACTGTAATATCCAATATCGTGTATATTGAATTCATACGACATAAATGATAATTGAACATCGATTCCGATCCAACTAGACTAGGGCATACATTTTTATTTCACACAGCGTGGTTCGTGAATTTCATGTAACATTGATATGATTGTATGAATGTTTCGTAAGTTTTATATATTTTTTTCACAGTGCAAATGAATCTCATCTACTAACGACTGGACAGTCTGAAGTTGGCTTGAATCGAAAAATGAGCTTTCAGAGAGAGAGGAATTCGTCCAGAATTGTCTGAAAGCTTATTTCTCCGTTCCAGCCAGCCACGGGATGTTCAGTCGTAAGGAATTCACCCTGTGCGTCTAACTCTGTGTTTAATTGTCACAAACGTATGTATGTATGTAGTACATGCAGTCGGGTTTTCAATTAGCTTCACCCATAATTTGGTCTGCATCTAGCCCATCCCTTCCTGCCCCGCCGCGTACATCCTGTCGGACACGAAGGCGGCGGTTTTGCACCGGGCCGGGCGCTCACATGTGGTGGTCCTCGGGCTATTCTCTAACGATCATAACTTGGATCCTGCACTTGAACCGGAAGCACTTCGGACCCGACTTCGATTGGGACTGACTCATGTATATCGCTTTTCCATGACCGAAGGCACTGGTTTCAAGTAAAAGTACAACTAGGAAGAGACCGAACCCCATGAACCTCGAAACGAACATTTTCGAGTCTGAGATCGTCCGGGTTAAAATTATAGGATGATCAAATGTCCGAACTTCGGAGATTCTGTAATCGGGTAAAACTGATTCGGACGTCGTCGAGTAGAATTATATAACATATTCTTTAATTCGACTAACAATAAGAGTTATTGGAATTTTCTACGATAAGCTCTACAATGCACTTATGATGCCAACCATCTCGACATTTTCGGATAAATTACCTGTCGATGAAATATGTGGACGTATTTTATCGACGCATTCAATTTGAACAATTGTGTAACGGGATATAATTGTGATATTTTCACGTTTTTATACTTGGCGTGGATAAAAAAATACATAGGAAACTATTGTTCATTGTAGAAAGGTGAATCATCAATTTTTGTCCTCATCTCTCTCTCTCCCATAATTCGCACACGTTATAATTACAAATAATTTTGTCATTAAAGAGCAACACTTGTGAACATAAAATGTTAACGTAAATAATCAGCCTTTTGATTCAGGGGACAGTCACTCTCGAGTAATATCCTAGTGCGCCGAATGCTATCAATATCTCATTAATTTCTGTTTTTGAATGAATTAAATAGCTTATGCAAGTTCCATGTCTTATGCCTCTACGATAATACTCGCAAAAACTCGCTGGTACACCGAGTCGACGCACGATTGCGACACACCCAGAGTTACATAAAAGAGTATTCTTAAAAATCTTTCACCATTGATTCGGAGCATTATTTATCACATGCTTGAATAACCACTGATTCGTCTCAATTCCAGGCAGGAAAAAATTATAATTTGGTGAGGGAAAGTCAGGGATTTCTTTTAGCTCTATAGTGGCCACCGTGGATTGCTTTTTCTATATCCGTTGCAACGTCACTTCCTCATAATTTCGTCTTCAAACCGGATACACTTTCATAATATCCTCTATCGAATGGAAGAATAACTCGAGCTTACGTCGACGGTTACGATAATGACGTGTGGCTTAATAACTTCGGCCACGATTCCAATAACTTGAAAGAAAGAAATAACGAAAATAAACCCGTTCGATTCCGTCTTTCTCTTGTTCATCCTCGTGTCAATGTAGCCTACATTGAACCGCAAACGTGTTCATATGTTGTTGATTGAAAATAAAGAACGAATTCAATTTGACTCATCGGCAAAGGATGCTCGTTGATTATTTAACATTCCGCGTGAGGATAATCATACGCCTGGACTGACTCATGCGTAACTCACTCCGTGTGCGTGTGCATAAAAATGATTGTTTCAATCGAATAATGGGGAAGGTGTCGATCAATTGATTCCACAAATCACCGATACTCGTAGTAGCTACTTGGAATTCGATTTCATCGTAGGTATCTGCAATCTCAAATTTTTACAGCGTCTCGTTTTCGTTCTTTCTTGCTCATAAATTATCGCTGAGGACCGGATCTATCTGAGGTTTACAAAATCAGAGAAACCAAAGGCAACATTCGGCGAAAAGAACGCAAGTATCTAAGTATCACGAAATTGCGTAAAATTGATTTTATATCCTGACGTTGTATCTTCCAGGATAAATCGTTCTGAGAACTCGAAGAGCGCAATGTTAAAAACCAATTACATAATATAACAGTCGTTCAATTGTGCGTGTGAAGCACGTGTGCATGATGGATCGCGCCTGTTCCTTCCTATCCCTGCCCCACGAGGATTATATTAGTCTTGCAACAGCGCGAAGTTCGTATATCCCATAGTCGTCACAATAGCTGGCACTGCAATATTCCGAGCAGGCGTGTGTAATTTATGTTGCGGTCAATGAATCATATAGATTTCTGTAACCACGCAATAAAACACTAGAAGCGTTCCGTTATAGTTTTCCGGTTCGTTATTGTGCGGAGCCCCCCGAGTTTCCAATCAGTCGCAGTCAAGTAGTGATCAGTGACAATCGAAATGGTCTCGCCGGTGTTCATCCTGCTCTTCCTCGCCCTCGCCAGTGGCCAGGAACTCTGCCCCAACGCGAGCACCGTCGCGGGGAAACCGTGTCTGCCCATTTGTGATTTGACAACGCTGAACTACGCGGCGATCCCAAGGGTCTACTTCGCGAACGGTACCATCGACCACGAGAGGGACCAGCTACTCCCCGAAGAACGGTTCCATGTCTTCGAAGGGGACCCCTGCCCGGAGGGCTACATGTATTTCCTCAATCCGGAAATCGGCGACGAGAACCCGCACGTGTATCGCCTCCTGCGAAACGGGACTCTGTTCCGGCCGTATGCCGCCGACGCTGAACGGTTGCGAAAGATTGGAGAGTTCTGCCTGAATTTCGGAAACGACGATGTGACCTACACCCCGTACTTGTGCCTTCAGGAAATCTCCTATGACCCGAGGGCCAGGCACATCTGCGGCCTTCTGAGCGTGCCCTTTCTCATTGCGACGGTCTGGGTCTACTCCGTGATACCGGAACTGAAGAATACCCACGGCAACACGCTCAGGTGCTACCTCTGCTGTCTGATCGTCTGCCTCGTCGCTCACGTAACCAGGGGAATGGCCGAATCGATCGACAGCTGTGAAGGACTTTGTCTATTCGTCGGTACGTTACACTCATTTACGTGACAAAAAAGAAAATGAGCTGAATGTGTTACGATTCGCCAACGAGTTATGAAAACCAATAGGGAAGTTGCCTCAGATTGAACCTTAACAAATACACGTCATTTTCAAACGCCATGGGACTTCACACAGTACCTCGGCCGCCAGACGGTAGAACTGTGCGTAAAAGGTACTGTGTGACGTCACACGCGACCGGGAAATTCAAACGCTGTATTTAAAAAAAACTTGATTTACGTGAAAACCAACTATACTATAAACAATTAGGTGCAATGTGTTTTTATCGATCCTAATCATCAAATTATCGAATAAAGGACAATCGTTATATAACGAAATCTGACAATAAATTTGGTTCTAGGATACACCGCTTACTTTTCGAGTATAGCTGCGTTCTTCTGGCTGAACGTGATGTGCTTCAACATGTGGTGGATGTTCGGGTAAGTCGATTCTTATGGAGGCTGAAAAATTCTACTTAATTGGAAGAAAAATTAGGGACGCTATATGAATCTATTTTCGGTTTGCAGTGGGTTCGGGGCCCTTCGAATCAACGCGGCGCAGCGTAGCCGAAAAAATTTCATCTACTATTCGATTTACGCATGGGGTGTGCCCGCTCTGCTGACTGGAATTTGTCTTTGCCTGGAATTAATCCCAGGTTTCAAAAACTCGCGGTTTAACCCAAAATTCGAGATGGGAACCTGCTGGTTCACCCCAAACGGTAAGTTTAATCTCGACACGTACGCCGGGGTCGTTTGGGACCAGGAAGAAGAACGGCATCGGATAATCTCAGAGCATCCCTTTATTCTTTTCTAGCATCTCAAGCCCCATATTTATTCTTATATGGGCCAGTCGCTCTGACAATCATCGGCAATATCTTCTTCTTCATTTCAACATCGATTAAAATATCTCGCCACAGTCGTAAGGGGCCACAGAATAAGACTACGAACAACAGCAGTAATGGCAAAGGTCAGAATCACCAAAGTGCAAAGTGAGTGCAAGAATTATAATTATAATAATAATAAGCTAATAAATACATGCGGTACAGCTCGAATTTATCAGTTTCAGTTTGCACTTGAAGTTATTCGTTGTGATGGGAATCCTCTGGATTTTGGAGGTGATGGAGTGGTGGATCACAAAACCGATGCTCCTGTGGTTCTGTGTAGGAATAATGAACTCGCTCCAAGGTATCGCGATCTTCGTTATTTTGGTCTGTCAAAAAAATATATGGATCTCACTGAAAGGTCATTACGGAAAAACGTTGTCGCAAGCGGCTCGTTACAGTCAACTGTTTCGTTGCTGTATCGTCAAAGAGGAAAAATCGGACTCTGCAAACTCGCGAGAATCTCATACGGTGGTGAACAAAAGAGACACCGTCTTGTCCGACGACACGAATAGCTCTCAACTGGCTTGACAATCTCGACAGGAATATGTGAGATATACGTCATTAAATTTTCTAATCTTTATTGTGGAATATTATATTTATGAAATTTATTCACCTTTGGCAATTACGATTTCCTTGGTTTGGACATATTCCTCGTCTTCCTCATGATCTGGCAGCACTTACCGTCAACGTAAACTTGGCCACGGGGGCACGTCATTCGGAACCACTGAAATGAAAAAAATTAATCACATTGATCTCGACAAATTTCGAGTTGCATACGATTTGAAATTCAATCAATTCGTAATGTTTCCCTACCCCATTCGGAGACGGAGATCTTCGGACCCTCGACTTCCTGTTGCTGGACGTGGCGTGATCGACGCTCGGTGGGTTACCAGCTACAAAAAAATAAATTACGGATCAGTTAGCAGCGATCGGTCAATCTTCGACATCTCGACTCAACCAACGATCGATTTTTATTTGTAATTTCCATTTGTGCTAGATCAACGGTTGATATTTAATTGTTATCAAAATTGTCGACGCGCCTCATTACTACGATACGAGTCTGACCACATCCGATACCTATCGGTTTATCGCTCGTGCAGCGATAACGTTGATACGCACGTGATCGTTGCCATGTGGTTACGATGCTCTAGGAGGAATACCGCGACGTTTCCAATGCGTCCGGATATTCATTCTCCGTGAGTATAGTATACGAAATGTTCCCATTGCGGGGGATCATATTCATATGTGTGTGTGAAACTGTGACCACGAGGTTTTATATCCACGGTATTCGACGTATTTGTGGAATGCTGGAAACCCCTTTGAATTTCACATGTATAGAGGAAAATCGTGTTTCCCCAGGGCGGAGGCTTTTTGTACGGAGAAATAAGACTTTTGTCGAATTCTAAATGTATTGACATTCAATATCCTTATATGGCTCATCGTCACATTTGAAGGTATTTCTTTTTCTATCAGAATCGAAACATGAGAGAGCATATTATCATTATTATCACCAAGGATATCTCCATCTCTGAGAAAGATAAGAATTTCTCATAACACTACTGCCAAAGTGAGTTATTAATTTTTTGATATTCCCAACGCTAAACCAGCTAAAAGTATCCGTATAATAATTTGCACGGATCTAATACCCTTCGGTCGAATAACGACCGGGAGCCACGACTTGAGATTTGGCACAAGCAAGCGGAATAAAATTCTACGAATGTGATACTAATTTATAAAACGTACAGCAGAAGCTTGTTTATTCAAAGCGGAATAACGTCATTGTACAAACGATAAACTTTTTACGGTCAGTACGGTATTGCAGTCAAGTTATCTAAATAGGAGCTGTTTAAAAATAAATCATATTCAAGAATGAAACCATGGACATATTTCCATATTATGGATATACTGTATACGACTGATAGTTTCCAGGGAAATCGTTTCCCCTGGGTTTTCGTGGTAGTCGAGGAGAAGCGTTGCCAACATTCCGGCACCTTCGTAGAGATTATTTGAAGAGCTGATCTAATCTCTGTATCAGAATGGCCGGAATTTTCGTTGTTTCGATTCTTCTGAGAAAGGTTCAGTTCTTAGAACACTCGTCATTTCCGAGCGACATCCGAATAGCTTCTATTCTTGAACAGTGATATCATTTGAATACCACGAACAGTGATACGGTGAAGAAAAAGAATCCTACCACCAAGTCAATCGATTCAATTGACGGAATTTATATTAAATATTATCAGATATATATATCTGCACGAGTCAAAAAACATGAACGTGATAAAATTATCAGTAATGTATGTACGAAATACATATAAACAGAAACAGTGACTACTTTGCATGACGTAAGACAAATAAAGCGAATAGAGTACAAAGATCTAGAGGCTTCTGCGAGAATCTGACTATTCATTTTCAAATATTGGACTGTGTTCGTTGACTCGAAAACCACTGGGTTGTTTGAAACCAAGATCTACTGAATGGAACTGTGATAATCACCAATATTTCACCAGAACTTCTACTCTCGTAATGCATACCCACTGTGTCAGGCGTGGATGTGGATGTGGTTGCAGATAATCCATACTTACATCTCGGTGATCCACCGTCGGTGGCTGCTCGAGCACGATGATCTCCAGCATCTTGTGCGCGTAAAACGGTCCCATTGTCAGTACCACCCGAGACTGAGGAACCGGCTGAAGCGTCTCCAGGCGGCTGGTTAGCGGCCAGTAGACGCTTTATCAATAGCGCATCGCTGCTTATCGCATCAGCGCAATTAACCGCAATTAAAACGCAGAGAGAAGCGAAAATTATCATTCGGGGGCGTGACTGCATCTTGGGATAGAATGCAAACTGTTATCGCTAACCGATAGGACCCCACCTATTCGAGTGATGCCCTGACAACGTCCCGGTGGTTACTGGCGAGGACCGCAGCCGCCGCATAGTTATAATCTGTGAGACGTGAATGAGTGTGATCTTTGTCAGTGTATATGTTAGCCATCTGTGTACATAGTTTCGGAGTTTTCCGAGAAGGCACTACATAAAATAAAACTTACCCATCTATCAAACATAATGACGTTAATTAATAAAAATAACTACAACTACTCAACAACTGCAGGCGACTATACAGATTTAAACTTTTTTTGCAGAAGAATCTGAGATCGGTCAGACTTATTGGTCCACTAGTGACATTCAAACAAAGGTGTGATCTCACCGCTTGAGCAATTAACAAGGACGATAAGATCTGCAGATTGTGATTTTAATATCTACGATGTATAGTATCGTTCTATGAATATACGTGAGTCAAAATATCAAATAATATCCAGAGTTCCTTGCGAAAAATGATAGCCACCAGAGGATACATAAAAGTCGGACTATTTGGGATAATACCTCACGATAACTTCTCCGAAACGAGATTAAGGAAATTATTATACAAATTAGTTTTTTACGAGCATAAATTGGACATTGTCCAGTGAATGACACGATTGTAACGAAAAGGTCATAGCCTCATTTGTCTTCATCTTCAAATGACAAAAGGGTGTATCACCCCTTCGTTGATTCACAATTTTCGCAGATTTATCGCGCATAACTGCGAGCAGAAAGAAGTACAGAACAATCGCGATAGTCAAACATGGTAAAGAGACTGGGAGCCGATATGACAGGGAAAAATATGATTAGACCCCGTTCGGACACATCTGGATCGATCGGACACAATCATTATCGGACACAAAATAATAAACCTGCATTATCGGACACATTTTTTTTCGGACACTTTCAGATCGGACACATCATAAATATTAATTTAATAAAAATCAAATTGGACACATCCGGATCGGACAAGAGATAGATAGTGATTATATATCGCGTGTCTAATGGCATAAGGACATAAGCGCCATTATACGACTTTTTGCTGTTCGTAACGGTAAAACGTCATATTTTTTTTTTTTTTGTATTCGGGATAAAAACCCGAAGATTCGTTCAT
>JAEUYN010001193.1:0-18733 GCA_018257835.1 Euura lappo | reverse complement strand
GATTCTGACGTCGCCAGACTTCGTCACTCTACGCCTGGGACGGGTACATGAGGGAAAGAGATTTTCCATCACCGCAATTTTACATCTGGATACTTTCCCTATCGTAACTTCGTCAGCAGATATAACGTGGAAGTAATATCTTACCTCGAGTGTTGACGAAGTTTTCCTCCATAGTCCATCCTCGACCGGACACAGCTGTAGCCGCGTCTTCTGCACTACGTCGTCCCTGTTGTAAATTACAGCGTCTCCCGAGCAGAAAGGGTTTTTTTTTTTTTGGGACCAAAGCAGAAAGGGTTCTACGAGAATCGAATCTCACTTTGGCGACACGTCTTTCGGATGTCCTGCGAAAGCCGGCAATAACACAACACTCGCGGCTCTTCACCTCCTCGTACCGTCCCACGCCACTGAACCGTCATAGACGCGACTGCGCGAGATCGGTCGCTCTCTCTCACTCTCGGCCAGTGCCGAGCATCGTTTCCCGTAGCTTACGAACTACACGTTGACTGCGACTACACATATACAGAATAATAATAATAATAATAATAATAATAATAATAAAATCTACAGATCTTGCATGTAACACAAGCAGCTGATGCATTGAAAATATCCTTCGTTATCTTAGTTTTCGTGCATTTTTTCATCTGAATCTCTGAATTTACATGCTGCGCTATTGTTATTGCCATCTATGATTACACTAAGAATCATTATGTGCACAGTGAAATCTACATCACCTAAATGTCCCTCGTTCTATTGTTTTTGTTCTTTTATTATTTATTTCTTCAACTTTTCATTACGCACTTCCGTTGCATTGCTTCCGTTGCATCGCTTCCGTTGCATCATTTCAAGATTTGATCCCACAGACCTCACTACTGACCCGAAAACGGAAGCATTTTCAATGCTAATAATAATAATAATAATGATTAAAAAAAAACTCTTTACACTGGCCGATTCAAACCTTCGCCTTTCATGATACGATTGAAATTTTATTTATTCATTTCATTTATTTTCTCTCACTCAACGCTCCAACATCACGTGGCCGAATAATGACGAGAGAAATTATGAGCGCGTTACAGGTACTGAAAACCTTCACGTCGAATTGCGATCGAGCGGCGAGCTACAGCTACAAATATATTGTAGGTAAATATCGAGTCTCGCGCGGAACCCGGGCCGCTTCGCGCTTGGGTCGGCCCTGGGCCTCGGTCTCTCAAGCCCCACGCTCAACGATACCTCCGCGCGGCGTCCCGGTCGAGTCGCTCGCTAGCCGGCTTTTGTGCGCGCGCAACTTCTAGCTACCCAACAAGTTCGCACCGCGAGTCCATGTTGAGTGCGATTGATACGTGTGCTACGGTAAATCACGACTATAAACGTTATTGCGTGGGTTTCATACTTTTGGTTGACGTTTATATAGTTCAGTGAACTTTAGCATACACGTGTCAAAACAATTATTTACGTGCGTGTGCTGTAAAATTGAGTCGAGGGTGCACAGCTGCAACAAAAAAACGTCGTTTGTTCGCACCTCGGGTGTCGAAGAAACAAAAGGGCAAACAACAGTGAGTACACATTTTCGATTTGATGAATATTTCTCGATTGTGACCCCAAAAACCAACAGCATTCTTATCAATCGAAACTGTACGTCTATTATTTCGACAGATGTCATGCGAGATGCGGAGAAAGGAGCAAAGGCTGAAACACCGATGAGACCTCGTTGGAAAGTTAGCGCAGAGGCAGCTGAACGATGAGCGTAGCGAATCCGGACTGAATTACAAACAGCCATCCTATTACTGCTGCTCCCGTAGCCTGTGTCGAACACAACTAACGTGTTTCGGTATTCACCGAGTTTGCGGTATGTAAACTTTTTTGTTTCCCTGATGTACGAGTCGAATCAACGAAGAATCGAAGCTGATGTGATCTTTGTCCGATGCAGGTAGTGGTTCCAGACCCCGACCGAGCACGTCGATAGACCGCCGAAGACTTTCCGGAAGAGTATATCGGTAGCACCTGGTGAAACTGGCCACGGCTGAAGTTCAGACGGACTTTTGGGATCATCCCACGAATGTCGTTGATGGATGAATTTATACTGGAAAATTCTCTGAATAACCGCCGCTGAGTCGGCGACGCAGGTCTGTGTTCCCGCGCAGAAGTAATCCTAGAGAACTCTGCGGATGGGTATCGTACGTTATCGGCCATCGTGTTTGCTGTTTGTTATTTTAGTTTTTTTTTCTTTTCTTTCTGTTTCTCATTAGCTTCACTAGTACGCTCGAATACAGAGGAAAAACTGGTCTTGAATGTAAAATGAAATTCTTGATCCCACAGTCGTGTTTTCTCTGTGTATATCTCGAGCCAGAATTTGTTGAAAACATTCGCACAGATTCTATTTTAAAACGTGTGATGTGAGATATGGACTCTGGATGGTTTGTCAGTAGGCAGTATGAAAGTACTCAGATTATCAAGATCAAGATTTCAATCATGACACAGAATTCGATCAATATTTTGATTTATCTAAGAAAAGGTAGTCAATTGAAGGATGATCCAAAATAAATGACCTTGTTTCTTTGAATAGTACGTCTGAACGGATGATTATGAAATTTTCTGAGAGAACGTGGAATTCAAGACAAATCTTTCTTCTTTCAGACTCCAGTGGATGCGCAGCGGAGACATACTACGAGACGATCGACCACAGAGACTTTGCCGAATTGAGGGAGATTGATGGTGAAGACACAGCGGGGCAATGATCGACAAACTTGCATTATCTTCTCTCGATGAGGGACCAGGGTCTTTTGTGGACCGTCGGTTCTCACCAATGATCGACGAACGTCAACCGCTGGCTCCGTAGAATTGTCAGCTGGCATGTTCGTATAGGATCTGGTAATCGTGGCAAGGCTGGGGGGCCTTGATTTTGATCAGTGTTGGGCAGCATCCAATTACATTGTGTAATTAATTACATTTCAATTACCAATTACAGTAGTAATTTGTAATCGAAAAAAATTCAATTACCAATTACAGTAGTAATTTGTAAACCAATTACAGTAGTAATTTGTAATCGACAAAAAATTCAATTACCAATTACATTTTTAATTTGTAATTGAAAAAAATTCAATTATCAATTACTTTTGGAATTTGTAATTGAAAAAAATTCAATTATCAATTACTTTTGTAATTTGTAATTGGAAGAAATTCAATTACCAATTACAATTGTAATTTGTAATTGAAAAATATTCAATTATCAATTACTTTTGTAATTTGTAATTGGAAGAAATTCAATTACCAATTACAATTGTAATTTGTAATTGAAAAAAATTCAATTACCAATTACATTTTTAATTTGTAATTGAAAAAAATTCAATATTCAATTACAATTGTAATTCGTAATTGGTAATTCAATTGCCAATTACATTTTTCATTTGTAATTGGAAAAAATTCAATTATCAATTACTTTTGTAATTTGTAATTGGAAGAAATTCAATTACCAATTACAATTGTAATTTGTAATTGAAAAATATTCAATTATCAATTACTTTTGTAATTTGTAATTGGAAGAAATTCAATTACCAATTACAATTGTAATTTGTAATTGAAAAAAATTCAATTACCAATTATTGTAATTTGTAATTGGAAGAAATTCAATTACCAATTACAATTGTAATTTGTAATTGAAAAAAATTCAATTATCAATTACTTTAGCTACTTGAAATTTTAATAGAAACTGCTCTGGAAATTACGTAGAAACCTGCAATTCGAGAAATGTTATTGTATTACGTAAATATTGTTGATCATGCCGCAAGTTTGCTGCTGGAATGTTAATTTTTTATCGAAAACCGTGCCCACGGGCAGGTTTCTGCAAAGTGTCCAGCTACCTTCACCAACAAAGGCAGAGAGGGGTCCGTGTACCTGCGAAGAGACTAGGGAGAGGGAAATAAATGGTGAAGCCTGCTGGTCATTTTCGCCATACATTCCAGTAGGGTATACAGTTGACGAGGAGAGGTGCAATACTTAGTTCAGGTTTATTTTTCTTTCCCATATCGATCTGACCACGATAAATTATAACATCTTATTGAATATCCTGTGACTCATGATCATGAAGTATGTTCAAACCACGTCTCATGTGTTTTCCATGGTTTATAAAATCAAATTATTTGTCTAGTGTGAGTAATCGTAAGTGAATTTATGTAATTTAATTTTTTTGACATTATGCAGTTCAAAATAAACAAATGATGTAATAAAGACAACTCGAGTGATATTCATTCACCTTTCATTCGATGTATACGTTACAATATTTCATTGGCGTAGCCAGGAGGGGGCAGGGGTGGGTACGGCCCCCCAGAAAATCTGGTGCCCCCCCCCAGAACAAAATGCTGGCTACCCAATGCAATTTTTCTTACCCTGCTCGTGGTGAAATTGTTTTTATTTTTCCAGCTATGAATCAATTGTAAATGCAATTGAATTTCGGAGTCCAAACAATAATCTTTGGTGCACGAAGGAGGGCAAAAATAGAACAGGGATCGATCCGGATAATCAATTATCATTTGTTCGATTATTTTTTATCACTGAGTACTTACCGCGTTATCGAAACAATAGTTGCATTATTTATTATAAACACTGTGTGGCTCTCTCTCTCTCTCTCTCTCTCTCTCTCTTTCTCCGGAACGCCAGCCGTATACCTAGCCTAGCACAATTCGAAATAATAATAGTTGTAACAATGAAATGTTATTATTATTATCATTATAATTATGATGATAATTTCCGAAATGATAATAATAATAATAATAAACAATTATTATCATGATAATAATAATGATCTTTTTTTCTTTCTCTACAAACACTCTAACATCCTGCAAAACGCACAGCACAATCAAAATTCCGGATCTTTTTAGAAATTTTCAAGTTTCATCGTAAAAAAAATTAGACAAAGCAGAGGTGTAAAGTCGTATATACGCTATTTATTATTATTGTTATTATTTTTTTTTTTTATCTTGAACATGTTGTGAAAATCGGAATTTTATTAGTTTCTGAAATAATAATAATAATAATAATAATAATAATAATGAATGGCGTATATACGACTTTACACCTTTGCTTTGTCTAATTTTTTTATGATGACACTTGAAAATTTTCTCAAAAGATGCGGAATTTTTATTATTCTGTGCGTTTCACAAGAGATTTTTAGAGTTTTTGTAGAAAAAGAAAAAATTTTTTTCATTTTCATTTACAAATTTCACCACTTGCGAGTAAATTTTTTTCAATGATAACAATAATTATTATCATATTGTTATTATCATAATATTAATTATTATCATAATAATATTTGTTATTATTATTATCAATATTATTATTATTATTGTTATTATTTTGGAAAGATATTGAAATTCCGATTTCCACGAAATTGTCAAGATAAAAAAAAATAAAAAAATGACGCACACGTTTTCATTTTCATTCTCAAATGTCACCACTTTCGAGTAAATTTTTTTCAATGATAATAATAATAATCATTATAATAATTGTTATTATCATAATAAAATAATAATAATAATAATTATTATTATTATTATAATTCTTATTATCATTATTTCGGAAATTGTAATTATAATGATAATAATAATAATAATAATAATAATAATAACAATAATAATGATAATAATAACAATGCATTGTTATAACTATTATTATTCCGAATTATATCCGTTTGAATTCCCGCTCAGCTGTCATAGCGCTGAACAAGGAACGGCGGTTCGTGAAACGCAGGACCGCGAGACGAAGGTTGGCAACAACTGTAAGCTTGGTTCCCGCTGCGCCCGCGCGTCTCAAGGGAGCGCTGCTCGGCCCGACATGCAACGCGAAACGATCCAACATGGCCGCGGCCGGTGCTTTATATCGAGAAAAATTACAGTCTTTTTCTGGAAACAATTCTGAGGCTTCATCGTTGGGTGAAATGAACAAGTTTTGCGATATATGTGAGTGGAATTATATTGACGAGGGTGGAATTGCATTCTTTTCCGCCCTTGTGATGCGTAGTCGGTGATATCAGTGAAAACAAGTGACGGTCCCCACGTTTCGCGAAACAAAAAAGCCTTATTTTACTCGATTTTGGTGAGATACACGTTCATGCAGCTACCAATTTGATTACAAATCGTCTAAGGAACCCATTAAACACCCCCCCGTCCATATCCGACTTCATTATTTTTTAAATATGGAAATCTGAGTCCAGCATGCCCTTAAGAATGGACTCATGGTGTATTCGGAAATCTGGTTTCAGGGGATGAAAGATGCACCAATCGATAGATAAAGACCCACTGATTAACATATCAAAATGTATCCTCTCAGTTTTCCCGGCGCGATTTGTAATTAATTAAAAACAACCGGAGATTTCAAACTTGCAGTTTTTCGCCATTGATTTCTCCGATATTACTCACTCAATCAAAAAACTGAAGCGAGCATTTCGTAGCGGCGAAAATTTGCCGTCGATTCCTTATGAAAAAGTATGGTAGACAATGCACGGTTGATTTACTATGAATTTTTTAAGTGAATTTTCATCAATTTACGACAAGCCGTCAGCTGATCGCTCGGGAAAAACATGGCGGCTCGCTCGGGTTTCGCGATGCGCGCCAATGCGCAGTTGATTCAAACGTCCGCTGCGAGGGCCCTAATTCTTACCAGAGGACCTATTTTATAAGAGAATTGACGGAACCTTGGTAAACTTGGTATACTTATGTTTTCGAGGTCGCTGATTACGAATCCGATATCAAAATTAGTGAAAACATAATGGCGGCTGCACTACGGTCGGTTTAAAGTCGCATTTCTTAATAAATTCGATCAAAAATCCGATTTCTCAAAAACCTTCTTATGAATCCGATGTGAGAAATTGAAAAACGTTTCACAACCTGTACTTTGAGCCCATAATGCCTGTAATTGCTTTGGTAATTTTGTGACTTCTTCAATAAAATAATTGTGTCTGTGTGTAACAATTAATTTTACCCTTTGAACCGGTATTTCCAGCTGCGTATTATCATTAAAAATAGTTCATCATCAATAATGTTTTTACAAGAAATTAACTTTTTCCCACCTCTGTTGAATTTCCGTATTTACGTGTTAAGTATTCCTTTACGTGCATTCTGTAATGGGTATCATTATATGTTACTCACAGACACAATTATTTTATTGAAGAACTCACAAAATTACCAAAGCAATTACAGGCATTATGGGCTCAAAGTACAGGTTGTGAAACGTTTTTCAAGTTCTCACATCGGATTCATAAGAAGATTTTTGGGAAATCGGATTTTTGATCGAATTTATTAAGAAATGCGACTTTAAACCGACCGTAGTGCATCCGCCATTATGTTTTCACTAATTTTGATATCGGATTCGTAATCAGCGACCTCGAAAACATAAGTATACTAAGTTTGCCAAGGTTCCGTCAATTCTCTTATAAAATAGGTCCTCTGGTAAGAATCTGGGACCTCGCAGCGGACGTTCGAATCAACTGCGCATTGGCGCGCATCGTGAAACCCGAGCGAGCCGCCATGTTTTTCCCGAGCGATCAGCTGACGGCTTGTCGTAAATTGATGAAAATTCACTCAAAAAATTCATAGTAAATCAACCGTGCATTGTCTATCATACTTTTTCATAAGGAATCGACGGCAAATTTTCGCCGCTACGAAATGCTCGCTTCAGTTTTTTGATTGAGTGAGTAATATCGGAGAAATCAATGGCGAAAATCCGCAAGTTTGAAATCTCCGGTTGTTTTTAATTAATTACAAATCGCGCCGGGAAAACTGAGAGGATACATTTTGATATGTTAATCAGGGGGTCTTTATCGATCGATTGGTGCATCTTTCATCCCCTGAAACCAGATTTTCGAATACAAGTCTAGATTAACCAGATTTCCGAATACAAGTCTAGATTGACATAACAAATAAATTCATCACGATATCGACAATCGAAAATAATGCGATAACGCAATCAACAAGTTTGTTTTCACTTTTGTATCGCTGATGTCACACTATTCGATTATGAATACGGCGATAGTTCAAGTATGTCAATGAAAGTATGACCTTCGTACTTCTCAATTAAGACCAGGATCTTAATACACAGTGTACGAATACTCTTACCACAAATACATCGTAGATAACAGGGTCCGGAGTTTTCTTGTTGACTCTTGCGATTCGTTTCAGTTTTTCTACAACTTTCTCTATCATTCCAGATGCCAAATACCATCTACGGAAATTATGAAATGAAGAAACAATCGTATAATGTACTGTGCAATTAGGATGAATACAAACATTCTAAACACAATCACTGTGGCACTCACCTGGCACTCTCCGGAAGTATCCATGGGGTTATTACAGTACTCAAAAGTGGAATTGCAAGTGAGTAGCATAAGACTTTCCAGTCTGCGATGAAGTACGCTGCCCATGGTAAAACTGAGGTTGCAAATGCAAAGTAGAAGCCGAATGCGCCATTGACAACCAGACTTCGTTTGTTCACCGACATATACTCCATCACTGAACAACAATAATTATATTCATCATGTCCAAATTCGAGAATGATACACATTAAGGTGAAACGCGAGCTGATTTACACTTGGAATTTTCAAAACCTATTTGAGCAGCCAAAACACATTCGATTGATGTGAAATTGATATCAGTGACGTAGAAAAACCTAATGAAGGGCGTGAGGCTCTTGGATTTGCGAAAATCAAGACGTAATTACAGTTTTTAGGCACGATCGTAGAAAACGGAGTGCCTTATACATTCGCCATCGCAAAAAACGTCGGATCGAGTGAAAGTTCTGGAATCATGTAGGGAGCACGTTTTGGCACCCGGGTAGTCGTTTTCGAGCATTTTCAAGAGTGGTGTATGTGACCCCCCCATTTCTTGTAAACCCGCTATCTGCCACACCGCTAAACTGATTCTGATGAAATTTGCAGAGGATATTTCTTTTGCCCTGAAGATGTCAGAATTTCATTGTGTACCCGATCCGACTTCCGGTTCAGAAATGGCGTTTGCTAACTTTGTCAATTTCGAAGATACAAAAGCGAGCTTTGGAATACAGCCTCGTGATCTCGAATCAAAATTTTGAGAATTTTTGAGGATTTTTCCGGCACCTGCGTCTCAGTGTCAAATCGTTGAAGTTGCTTGTAACCCCGCTATCTGCCACACCGCTAAACCGATTCTGATGAAATTTGCAGAGGATATTTCTTTTGCCCTGAAGATGTCAGAATTTCATTGTGTACCCGATCCGACTTCCGGTTCAGAAATGGCGTTTGCTAACTTTGTCAATTTTGAAGATACAATAGCGAGCTTTTGAATACAGCCTCGTGATCACGAATCAAAATTTTGAGAATTTTTGAGGATTTTTCCGGCACCTGCGTCTCAGTGTCAAATCGTTGAAGTTCCTTGTAAACCCGCTATCTGCCACACCGCTAAACCGATTCTGATGAAATTTGCAGAGGATACTTCTTTTGCCCTGAAGATGTCAGAATTTCTTTGTGTACCCGATGCGACCTCCGGTTCAAAAATGGTGATTGCTGACTTTGTCAATTTTGAACGTACAATAGCGAGCTTTGGAATACAGCCTCCTGATCACAAATCAAAATTTTGAGAATTTTTTAGGATTTTTCCGGCACCTGCTTCTCAGTGTCAAATCATTGCAGTTGCTTGTAAACACGCGATCTGCCAAACCGCTGAACCGATTATGATGAAATTGGCAGAGGATACTTTTTTTACTCCAAAGATATGCAAATTTCATTGTAGACTCGATCCGACTTGCGGTTTAAAAACCGCGGTCGCTAGCTTCCTCAATTTAGAAGTTACGAGAGCGGTCCTTGGAATACGGTCTATTGGCTTCGATTCAAAATTTTTTAATTCTTGGGGGATTTTGAACACTATTACAAAACAGACTAGCACTGTACGATCGTGCCTTACGCAAAAAAGCGATGAGCTTTTTGGCTAAAACGGGCTAGTTTAACACTACTGTTCTGTAATCTAAGGAAGTGCTGCCTCTCTCCACGAGGGGCAGCACTTCCTTAGGTTACAGAACAATATTGTTACACAAAATTCTAATTATGTCTTTTGATTTTCGCAAATCCAAGAGCCTCACCCCCTTCATTAAGTTTTTCTACGTCACTGATATCAAATTCACATCAATAGAATGTGTTTTGGCTGCTCAAACAGGTTTTGAAAATTCCAAGTGTAAATCAGCTGTCATTTCCCTTCATGGTGCGCCTCAGCTTGTGTGTACTAATTCCTGTTCTGAGATGCCAATCATAACAATTATTTGGTGTAATGGAGTGCATCAAATAAATTATATTTTAGGTCAGAGATGTGCACTCGTTTTGTACAACTAGAGGGCTTTGTCTTATGATCCAGCGAACCGCCATTAACTATTCCTTCATCTCTCCAGTCTTTTGAACATAGCTCTTTCCGAAAACCAGCTCATTTGACACAAGCAACTTTAGCGCACGTAACTGTCTTGTTTGGACTCCTCCCGATTAGACGTACCATTTTTTGCACATACCTATGTAACTAATTTTCAAATACATATACGTTAGAACTACGTACCTACGACACTATAGATTTTCACGAAGCAGGTGAGGATATAACTATGTTATGTTCATGAGTAGAGATGATTGGGGTGGCCGAACTTTTCTTAACCTTTAACCCTTACACTGCAAGTTGAACTTGATCTCGTCTTTAGTGGGTTGGCTGAATTGCTGTATGTATGATCTCTCTCTGCAACGGGACACCGTCTGAACGAAATAAGGGCCGTAAGGCTCAAAGTTTTTCTTACCTTCTCTAAAGCAACGGAGTAGGTTCAGAATAAAATATTTGTTCGTGTCTAATCGGGGATAGACGTGTCCAAACAGGCTAACCTTGAAACAATATTCATCTCATGTCCAATAAAGAAAATATCCGGAATATGATACTTTCATATGAAGCCGTGTGCAATAAATCAGGTATTCGAGAAGGTAAACTATTTCCGTGTGCCTATTGTGCCTAACACAGCTCGTATCCAATCAGGTGAGGACGGAACGAGCCATTCTCACAACACCCCGTCACATCGTCTAACAAATTCGTGTGCGATACGTTTATTACTTTAAACTATCTCCAATACTGTGATATTATTTCAAATCTTAAACGCTTGCTACATGGTGCAATTTTTCGTGTCTTCTATCTGTTGGCTTGTGTTTGCTTGCTTCATGTGTAGGTATTGTTAACCCTAGAAAGCAACTATCTTTTTTCTTGCCTTCTCACGCCATTATGGGGTGTCGCACACCCCAGTGTTCATTCGCATAAACCTCTTTCTATATGCGATGACGGGGCTTAATTATAGCAAAATTTCTTCGTCTTCTAATAAAAAAGAGAATGTCGTATATGAAAGTCAATCTCAAAATCTACAAGTTAGTGAAAAAACTCATAATTTTGAATTTATTGGACTTAGTGAAAAAACGATTCAAACAAATGAAAAGTTCCGAAGAAGAGTAAAAAGGCGTGATTTTAAGTTTGGTTGGGGTGCAACGGCAACCCGTAGTGGCGTTCTAGGGTTAATGACAGGCAAGAAGATGAGCACGTTACCAGCAACAAAGGAAGCAACACATGCCGAGGCCTTGGGAAAATCTTATGGAGGCCTCGGTAACCTTTTGGAAACTTGGAAATCCTCTGATATCTTGAAATCTCGGAGTGAGGTTTATACATTAAAATTAACGAGGAATAGCCCCTCGGTCGGTTTTGAAATTCTCAAATGAACTATATATCTACCGATAATCAGGGGGATGTTGATACAGTTATCAAACGCCAATCCAGCGAAGAATCTACACAGGGCGAAGTTCCAGAAATCATTGGAATGGGCTGTGGCAATCGTAGCGAGTAAAGCAATGCCGTTACAAGTAACAAGGGCGGGTATCCGGCCTTTATGATCGGCGAGCCACCCGAAGATAAAGCCACCACAAATTGATCCAGCGAAGAATATTGATTGGGCGGTAGCGACCAAGTACGACCGATCACATACCCAATCTAGCCGAAAGAAAAGTAAATCTTACACATGATTTGACAAATTAACTTCGTAATAGAGAAGTTATCGTTAAATTCTCAGCTACACCAATGATATGGAGTATAGTTTGCAGTCCTTGGTGTTACGTATTCCGTTGTATGGTGAACCTGAGGATGAACCTTGTAATCATACACCCAATGGAATAAATCTCCTAAATAATGATCTGTAAGTAAAAATATTAGAAATAGTGACGCTATACATGTAGCAATAGTCTAGAAACCGGCGACACCAAACTGAGTAGGTATGATAAATCTTTTCAACTTTATACATATGATTCGTTTCCGGATTAATTGCAGAGGCTCCTGGACTATTGCTACGTGTAGCTTCACTATTGCTAATAGTTCCACTAACAGATCATTATTTAGGAGATTTATTCATTTATGCATTATGTTGTAAGTATTATCATACTAGGTTTAGTGCCAGCTGCTTCAAGACTACAAGATACTATGGTTCGTTGAGATATCACTGTAAATTGAATTATACCTCCTCCAACTTCTTCCTCCATGTTGACAACCTTTTTACGTAGGTATTACTTACTGTAACATGTAGGGAAAAAGTTGTCAGCCCCAAAATTTACCAAAATACGGGGGATATTTCTAGCCTACAACTCCTCTCCCACTTTTTTTTATCAGTAACTTGTACGTGAAAAGGTCGTCTAAGCCTTGAGAATATCACATTGAGAATTTAAAATATAGATTTCTCAATGTGGTCTCCCCCCAAGGAACTTCTTTCAACAAAAGGTTACCTAATTCTGCAGCTATGCTGATGTATGGGATCGCAGTCAAGTTGTATTCCCATGAGGCACAATTCGTTACGGTAGCATTTTCACTTGAAGAAGTATGATTCAACCTATGACAAGTGTCGTAGAACGGATAATCTGAAGAATCCGGTATATACTTGTTAATTCTGGAATACGTGTAAAATTGGTTAGCTTGCTAAATCCGGCGATATTTCCATGAAATTCTAATTTTATGAAAACATTGAATAATTTGTACCGTTCTTCTACTGTCAAGTTTTCCGATCCCTCTATGTAGCACCAGTGTTCAGCGGGAGTTAAAGTGATGAAAAATTGGCCAAAGTAAAGTACTGCGTAGATGAAAGTATACGGAACCAACGAAATCAGCAATAACCATTGGTATCGCCCGAAATCTCCAACATGTGGTAATATATCGTCCAAAGAATTTATCGTGGGGTTCAAAGCCAGAGTGCGTTCAGTATCACTGGTCGAAATCTCATCCAATCTACTGTCATTATCTCGATCTTTCATTTTCGTGATTAGCGTTCTGCCTCCGGGATACGATACGCTTATACACTTATCGGGAAAAACTTTGATGTGCGTCGTCGATTGACCTCCTAATTGTCTCCACTTTATCTACGCTCAAGTAGTTAGGTGGTCGAAATTGATCGGTATATCTCTGAATGGATGGTCAATATTGATTGTTATTTGTTATAAATCGTCTCCGGTTTCATGTGTCCAATAAGTACTGTGTGAGCATGTATCGGCTCCACAGCTATCCCCATTTGAGTATGTGTGTGTAGTACTTTTTCTGGAATTTGTTCGCCGAAGACATACAGGTCTCCCTCTCAATACGTGCATCTTCGGGGCTGTAGGGGAACATTTTTTGGAGAAACCATAAACCCCCACTCAAAGCCTACTCGCCGCTCGAGTTAAAAGTTCGCGTTGTCTCCGAATAAGTTCGGTCGCGTCTCTATGAATTAGTTCGGCGATGTAGACTTTTTGGAGGTAAGTGAATCAATTGCTCGCTTGAACTTATTCGGAGGCAAGCGAATCAATTGCTCGGTGGACTCAGAGCGCGTCGTGGTGGGGGAAGCGTGCGAACTAAAATGCGGGAAGTGAACTTATTCAGAGGGCACTTATTGAGAGGGAGACCTGTATATGATTCAGCCACGATTGATGAGAATAACTCAAGACATGGAATATCTTGCTGCATACAGATCCTTGGAAAACTTCTCGATACTGCACATCTGCAACAAACAAACAATCCTCGTATTTACTCAATGTGATGTGTACCCATTTTTTTAGACATTACGGTTACCCTGCAGATTCAGGTAGCTCAAGCATAAACACATTCAGCTACAGAGGAGAATAATTTTTTAATATATCTTACATGGAGCACGCATCTGCACGTACGCGAAATCTCAGATCGGGCCATCGACTAAATAAGAGAGATAAAAATGGTTGAAATTCGACTTTTCAACTCGGGGCTTATGGACGAATCGGGCCGGAAAATTTGGGCCGAGTAATATCTCTAGATTTACCCTACAAATGTTGACAAAAAACTACACAAATGTTGAATAGATCATGAGAATTTCAAATACCACAATAAAGTATAAGGTCGACGACTTATGTTAAGCGAAATATCGCATACGATACAAAGAATACCATGCCAAATACGATGTAATTATCAATCAAAATGGTCAATTAGAAGATTAGCAGTAACTGTATTATGACAGAGATGTCGTTTCGCGGGAAAAGGAGGGCCTTGCTTTAGCACCCGCAAAAATCGCACCTTCGCGCTTGAGCCACCTCAATAGCTATTTATGTGGCATGCGCGTAAAGTGACTGTTTATTCGACAAGGTTACGTTTTCCGTACGAGCCGCTGTTTTGCCTGGCGAGCCTGAGACGAAGCCAGCGGAGAGTACGAAAAATATAATATATAATATAATATAATATAATATAATATAATATAATATAACATAATCCTTGTTAAACAGTCTCCTTACACTTTTAAGTTGAGATCCGCACGAACTGTGTAAAACCTGCGGTACAATTACTTTATGCATGACCTTCGGACTGCGCACTTCGAACTGCGCATCAAACTTGTAAAGTTTTGAAGTATATAGTATCAAGACTTTATACCGCAGCTTGGAACCTAGCGGGTAAGGTGCCACTCTACGAATCGAAAACAGGCGTTAAAAGTGACTTTTCAATGCCTGTGCCGTGAAAGAAAAATAATACGCTATAAGAGGGGATGGGTTCGCCAAGTTAAATTATTATACAAAAATATCCTTCAATGGGATTTCCCGCGTAGTATCGAATTTCGCACAATTGGAGAAGTTGAAGTTCAGAAATTCATTATTATCCAGTTTTTCAGAGAATTAATGAACGGTCAATTTGACCGGGATAAGGAATGATTAATCAATAGTTAACGAAGGTTTCACAACGCTAAATCAGATAAATCGACTCGATATAAGACAAATTATAGTGCTATATGATTAAACCGAGATCAGACTAATAATTCAGAATATGGAAATTAATCACGGAACGGTTTACGGTCAGACTCCGCTGAGTCTACCAGGAAAATGATGAAAGCTAATAACACGCGATATTTACAATCATCAACAATAATCAGATATCGGGAACAAACGATTCATGAAAGAATAAATAAAATTAAGGGGACCGACCTGAGTAGAATGCGTGAAAAATCGGCAATTTTAGGAATTATATTTTCAAAACGTATTTGATCGATTTGATTCAACTTTGCTTTATTCGAAAGAACATATATTCAGGTATGATAAAGAATTCTCGTTATGAATATACATTGACTGGGAGCGCAGCTATCATGGTCGGCGTAAAAAATACTATTTCAAGACGGTGAGGAAAATATTACGAAAACGGATGGACCGATTGCTTTATTTTAAAAATTTTACAGAATATTCTCGGACATGTTTTCTAGTTCGCAACGTAGGATTTTTTTTTTTTAATTTTTGTTTTTCGTCAAATGGCGGCCGTTTAAAATGGAAAAAAAAATTTCGACCTCAATTTCTGACCTTTCCTGCTGGATAAAAAATAGTACATTGTTTACCGAGCGAGGAAACGGTCGTTTCCGCGCCGAGTATGAACTTGAGCACCGAGACGAAGCCGAGGTGTCCTCAACTTTGTACGAGACGCAAACGACCGTTTTCTCCGAGGGGTCAGTCACTCGTCGATTTGGTGTACACTAGATTACAAGATTTCAAGAAATACAAAGATTGCAAAAGATTTCAAGAGATTACAACAGATTTCATGGATTACAAAAGATTACAAAGATTACAAAAAATTTCAAAAGATTACAAAAGATTACAGAAGATTACTAAAGATTACAAAGGATTTCATAAGATTACAGAAGATTTCACGGGATTATAAGAGATTCCAAAGATTTCAAAAATTACAAAAGATTTCAAAAGATTATAAAAGATTTCAAGAGATTACAGAGGATTGCAAAAGATTACATAAGTTCCAGACAAGGATTACAAAGTTGATTTCGAAAGATTACAGATGATTCAGAAGATTTCAAAGATTACAGAAGATTCTCGAAGGGGTGTACAGATTACACGAGTGATTAACCCCTCGTTCGTAACTCTTCCATTTGTCGTTAGGTACTTCATGTAAAAGCTCCGTATTGTACTATCTAATTTGTTACCTACTAAAATATTTTGTGATAATCTTGTGCCACATGTATATCGTTATCGAAACTGCAAAATATGAGGTAGATTGATTAAACAAATATTTTCATAATTTTTTCGGATTTTTTAACAGTTTTTCATATTAGTATCAACTTGCCCCGGGGTGGGGCGGCTTGATACGTTTTGCACGCGTCTACTCAACAGGCTGTCACAGGCTCACAATTTCAATCATAACATTTTCCTTCGATACACTAATGGAGGAAGGACTAGGGTATATTACCATATTTTTGTCAAATTTTTATCACAAAAATTGGAGGAGTTAAAAATTATAAACCAAATTTTGTATCAACTAGCCCCGGTCTCCCCTACCAAGAAAAATACTCTTCTAACCGCCCATAGCCGGCCCTATTACCAGAGCGGACTGTATCTCAAATTTGCGGGGGTGAAATTGTGATGAATTGTAACCCTATAATTTCGTATGATATGTATCACAAAGTCAATGAACAATGAAAAAATAGCCATATTAGGGTAGAGAAGTGTGGGAGATTCGACACGCTTTGGACGTCGCCCATTGTCCCAATGCACTGATCTCTGCTTCGAATTGTCGATGATGAAGAAATGCTAGTGATTCTACTGCTATTTTTTTATTACACAGACATTTCGTATGTTTGGCTGTGAAAATATGCCTACTGATAAATTTAAGTCATGTCACTACAAAGTACAATTACGTGAAGAGAACTTCGAGAAGAACGGACTGAACGTATAAATTCATCTTTTCTGGACCCATCCATTCCCATGCGTCTGAAATAGTACATTGTGTATCAAGGGTGGAAAGAAGGCGATTTCATGAGTGCGAAGGTAGCCGCCCGAGCGTAGCGAGGGCGGCCGTCGCACGAGTGAAACTCGCCTTCCGCCCGTGGTGCACACGATACTTTTCGTCCCCTCCCCTTCAAACCACGCTTTTTCAGACTTTCCGCCCGCTCGAAGCTGGTTGTAATGGAAATGTGCGCCCGCTCGCCAAGCGGTCACAATAACTCAGATTCCACCCGCTTCGCATGTATGAAAAGACGCGTTTTGTGGTCTGTATTTTTTTTTTTTTCTTTGACACCGATTTTTCCCCTGTAATTAGTGGACGTGGCCGGACACTTTCGAAAGATAAACATGGATATGCAATAAGGGTTCCATTCATATCTAGAGCGCCCACGGAATCTCTTAATCTGAACAATTTGCATGGGTGAAAATGGTTAATAATTACACAATGCCCAAATTATCTTTCTTAGGCCGTATAAACTGAATATATCAAGGATATTGTCATGTTCTGTTACACGACACCTCTATGGTTAAGTGAGAACTCAAAGTAACTGCACGCACATTTAATCGAACAATAACATAATTATTATTTATTAGAAACGTTTCCGAAGTAATACACGTTCAATCATAAGCGAGTTCAAACACAAACTGAACTGAATAATAATAATCGGTAGTAATTTGTTAATGACTAAAATCCCTCTATCAAAAGTACAGAAACTATCATAATATCATCAGTCGGTCATGACAGTCCTTCCCTCCAAGTATTTAGACTCGAATTCCTGAGATTCATATATAATCTCTGAGATATACTGGAGGTGAACGATTCCGTTGGGGGCGCGCTCGTAGTTGATTATCAACTGGTATCGGTAGGTTCGAATCTGGTATCGATGTGTCCGGTATTGGTATGTCCGGTATTAGATCAATAGTAGGATTCTCATCAATGATCACTTCAGAATCAACTGCCAAATCAGCTTCAAACCGTTGACGGAGTTGATCAATGTGTCGTTTTTGTTTTTGACCATCCTCAGTCAATACAACGTAGATGAGTAGGTACGCCTTCCTTTTCAAGAACAATAGCTGAAGCCCACGCCGGAGTTTGTGGTCTATAATCTTTAGACCACACTTTCGATCCGATCCCAAAAGAACGAGTAATCGGAGAAACGTCAGCTGGTGGAATTTGACGACTAGTTGACGATTCACCACAATGTGGATGAATGTTATCTAGGACCGTTCTAAATTTAAATCCCATAAGTTCAGCCGGTGTCTTCTTATTTCCTTTTGGAGAAGATCTCATTGTATACAAAACTTTAGCCACTCGAGAATGCCAATCTCCGACGGTGTGTTTCTTTAGTAAATCTTTAAACCACTGCACAGTGCGTTCTGCCAAACCATTTGATGACGGATGATAAGGTGGAGAACGAAGGTTCTGAATTCCATTTCTCTCCAAAAATTGTACAAACCCAATAAACACAG
>JAEUYN010001192.1:0-158729 GCA_018257835.1 Euura lappo | reverse complement strand
ATCGAGGCGTTTACAGACTTTCCATGTAATGTAGATGCCTAAAGGCCAGGTCAAACGGGTGACTTACTTTGGGTATAATAAAACAAGCGTATGAGAAGAATGACATTCGGAAGGGTGGTGGGACATCCTAATGGCGACATTTAGATATTATCCATCTCAGACCAGTTTAGAACGATCTCGCACAGTGATACTGTGTTTCAAAATTGTCCAATAAAGTATGAACGAGGAAGCTTTTCATCTCAACAGGAATATCAAAGAGTCTCTATCTGTTATAGAACGTTGACCAGTAATTAAAATTCTGGGAACCGGTAAATCCTTATTTACGGAGTATGTTTGGTCGACGCGAAGGCGTAGTTCAAACATCCAGCTCGGTTCATCCATAATTTGTGAACAACCAGTGCCAAAATTAATCAACGTATAACGGCCCGTTATACTTTTGTGTTTCATACGTATAAGTATACAATTCCACGTAAAAGTTATTACGTTTAAACTTGATGAGCCGCGGAGGTGGACCCAGTTCGTATTTATTTACGTTCCATTAACCGCAGCTGAGAATTTCTTTCGGAGCTTTTATGATAGAGAAACGAACCCCAAGGTTGAAAGAGGCTGATGATCAATGGGAGAGAAAAATAATCCTTACCAATCTTATCACATAAGGTACGCTGAATTGGATGGACGCGTGTTACCCCCTGTGGTCCCATGGAGCTGCTGTCGAATTGATGCGAAAAGCCCATGCTATCACGACCCTCTCCAACTGCCGAATCCCGACCAGGATCTTGTGATGGAGACCCTTCATACTCAGGGCTGTCTCACCGTCATCAAAGGACCAGTGGTTGGAGCTCTGTTTTCGACTATTGGTCTCGTAATTCTTCTCTTCACTCTGCAGGTTAGCCACCGGTTCAAGTATGTATCGGTTCAGATAAGCGTTTCTTTTCCTTATTGATTAGATATGAGTTGGGATAGTTGGAATACATGGAAAATTTTCAAGTGACCCACATTGTCTCTGCAAATTATTATATTCTGGAAAGAAGATCTTATTCGTTTAAGGTGAAATTTAAGACTGTGAGTTTCGAGAATTATCTTCTGAATACTTTGTTCAACTGTTGAAAAAAAAAGTGTAGTCTTATCTCTAAGTAGAGAACAAGAGTCACATTTTAGATTTCCGCTCTTATATTATATGGAGAGTTTGTCAGTTTCGTTTAAGTTTTTATCGTGTTTGGGACGGTGGAAAACAATAACTCACTCCTTGTGAAGTTCTTCGAGCGAGCATACCCAGAAAATTCCTATAAGGAACAATAAATCGGCGATAAATTTTTCCGAGTACAAAGAATCTCCTTGCTGCAGCATTTCTTATTTTCTTACCTTTTTGGCGGTTGCGGAGGTTTGAGGGTAAAGCGTTTATGCACCGTTCACTCTACGTGCACGGGTAACCCAAATGATGTATTTAATAGTACCTCGAAATCTTTTTTTTATATTTTTTATATCCATAAAACGCCAATTTGATTCACGCATTAATCATATGCATATCCGGTTGTGTGGTGGATCATCCAGAGTTGTAGTAATAGCTTCATCTGTTCAGATAGCAATCTACTTTCGAGGCTGGTATTTACCTCTGCTAGAAACGCTGTAGCTCTTGGTAATCGATATGGACCATCACCAGGCTGGTTCTACGGCCGATTGGATTTCGGAAATGCTACAGGGCCAAATTTGTGCCAGATATATCGAGTGAGTACACAACATCTGTTTACAGTTAATGTTTGTACTGAATTAGGCTTAGAATTAGGCTATTAGTCACAATTGATCAACTTGTACGTTTTTCATGGAAATTGAAGACTCACAAAAACACATCAGATCTGGTCATTCAATTTTCAGAAATGCAGTGGACGTGGGGACGTAATGGTCGATTTGAAACCTCTGGTCTACACGAGTGACACAGAATAACGAGGGGATTGAACCCCGTTGGCCTTTAAACAGGCCTTCTACCCGGGAAAAAATGGTTAAGATCTAATTCGCATCTCCGGAGATCTAATTTAGATCTAAGTAGATCTAAATTTTGGGAAATCGTAGATCTACCTAGATCTACCTAGATGTCCGAGGATTTTTCGTAGATCTACGTAGCTTCGAATTGATCTACTGTCATGTTCGAATGCCCATGTTTGTTAGATCTATGTATATCCACCTGGATAACGTTAGATCTACTTTAGATCTAGGTAGATCTGAGATGAGTAGATGGAATAATCGGAGCAAAACGTTGTTGCTCATTGAAGCCAAGTAGATCTACTCGGATCTGAGTAGTTCTGGTACTGCGGTATTTGGAAATATTTCAAGTCTCTCTGGACTGATTGGACAATAAGTACGCCAGAAACGCACGTATTTTCAGAAAGCGCCTTAGCTCATCTAGTACGGTACAGGTGTGGTAATCCGAAGTTCGAGAGTTCGATTCCGATTTGTTCGATTTTCACAATTTAAAAAAAAAAAATTTTTCCTTACTCGTACTCACGATTTCTTATTTTATGATGATAGTGAGTATTTTTTCATTATAGTTATGCAATTAATCAATGTTTTTTCCATTCATTTTCGGAATTGACATTGACATACAAATTAGATCTACGTAGATCTCATTAGATCTATTCCAAAATTTAGATCTACGTAGATCTAAAGCATTTAGATCTACATAGATCTACCCGATTTTTTCCCGGGTAGGAGAGAAGAACCCACATTTTGATAATTTTTTTCCCCCACTTCGATGAAATTGACTGGAATTCCTAATTCCTATCAAATAACTGAATGAGTCGGTCTGGAATTTGTGGCGATTGATTTTGCGAAACCTGCCAGGCTTCGGTTTTTTTAGATAAAACAATAATCGAAATCAAGAAATATAAAACACATTTTATCAAAATTATAATTCAATGTTCAAACAACGTCATAGTTGTTTTGTTGCTATATGAGTATACTTCGAAAATACTTTGTAGGATGGCGCTACAAATAGATCTGTCAGGTGGCTCCACGTGAATGGTAATTTTGAGAACTACTTTTACCGCAAGGGATTGGGTGAGAGTGGATACAAGTTGTTAGTTATTGTTACTACTGCCGAATAATGAGCGATGATTCGCTTCACACTCGTGACTTTCTATATTCCGCCAGAGCTTTATACGCACTCTTGTCTGACACTTGAGTCTGGGCGATGAAAAAGTGGAAACACTGATCATTTTATTTTTGATAGCAACGAAAATAGATGTCAAATGATTTACTGTGCTTCGATTGATAAATTTTATCTTCCAAAAATCGATGTTTTTAACCTTTCGTTATCCACTTTAGGAATGATCCGAAAGTAACACAAGAAATTTCGTTTCCAATGTACCACCGGATTTCCCTTTGACAAACATCTTGGCTCCTGGTCGCTAACTAGATAATTGGACCTCACGATCTTTCTCACTTATAGTCTTTATGGATACCGTAGACAAGAATGATCATCTCTAAGCAGTTCAAACGATTTTTTAATATCTTCGGTTCACCATGATTGGTTGCGGAATAAAGACTTTATACCGCAACTTTGAACTTAGCGGTATAAAGTGCCACTTATCGGAACGAAAACAGGCGTCAATAAGTGACTTTTTAATGCCTGTGCCGTAAAAAAATTATTAAAACGCTAAAGATAGGTCATATCGCCATTATTTTTTTTTACTCATTTTTTCGAAATACTCTAAAATGACGTGAAACGTGGAGAAAAGTGAAAATTCCGGGATTTTTTCAAAATTTTCGAGATAAAAAAAAATTATTAAAACGCTAAAGGTGAACGGTCATATCGCCATTATTTTTTTTAGCCCATTTTACGACTTTTTACCGTTAACTTGTTAATTTTTTTTGTTAAAAAATAAAAATTTTGGAATTTCATCCAAAATTCGATTTATCTATGCGTTGCAGATGTTTTTAGAGGTTTTGTAAAAAAAAGTATGTAAAGTAAGAAAGAATTGTCGATGCGACCTTATACCTTTAGTTCGTTGATTTTTTTTTTTTTTTGTTGAAAATAAAAAATTTTGGAATTTTGAGCGAAACTTGATTTATCTATACGTTTCAGAGGTTTCTAAGGATTTGCAAAAATATTATATAATATAAATGAAAATGGTGGATACGACCATACATCATTAGTGAGCACGATTTTTTTTTCTAATCTAGAAATGAAAGGATGTAACCGCTAGTACTTACAACCTTTCACCTTTATTTTTTCTTTCGGCTAATTTTCATAGATGTATGCGTTTTGGACACTATAATAGCGAATGGCAAAGGGCAAAAAAATATACGACCTTTTACCACCAAAATCAACTTTTTGGTAGATACGACCTTATACCACTAGACACGCGATATTGTTATTGCGGAATTTCATACAAATTTTCGAATAAAATTTTCGTTCGAAAAAACTTTTTTTCCTTGGTGCGCGCACGGGCCCCCAGTCGATGCGGGGCCCCTAGGCAGTTGCCTACTCTGCCTAATGGTTCATCCGGCCATGCTAGAAACAAGGTTTGAAGCAATGATACAACGAGATTTTGTCTTGCAGATTTTCGTAGAGGGACGTTTTCTCCGTAATTTTATCCGATTCTACACAACCCGTAAATGAAAGCAATAGGTGAAGCGTGGCGTCTCTGCTCGAACTTCTTTTATCGCCATTCGGTTCGTTTCCTTTTTCTTCTCGTCACCGAAACACAGTTGAAAGTTGCCTATACGCTTTTCTGTGCTAGTGCTCTTAAAATTCATTGTATTCACCTAGTGCACCTCTTCGAGTTCCGAAACAATACGTTTTTTTCCCACAATCATCGTAGACGAATCAACCTAAGACACTTTGGCTAATTATAGGCTCTATTATTTTACATTAATTTTGTTTGGTTGGACTGGTTGGGCACCAATGGCTTGTTACGATAAATTGATATTTTATATTATTGGTACGATGGTAACGATTTGTAGAATCAGGCATCCATCATATTGGTAGAAATAAGTCATTGGAACAAGTTTAGTGGAAGTTAGGAGTAGCTGCGCTAGCCCATATTATTGCAGATACACTCTTGTCCCAGACTTTAAAGAGAGCAAACGTTTATTGAAGGTACAGAATTACGAATTTTGAGTATTCAGTAATTCTTGGCTCACATTCATTTCGTGTTAGGAGACCCCGAGAAAGCAAAGTTACCCTTTCGAACATTATTATATATTTGATCGCAGAGCTGATTCTGAGCTTAAATGAATAATACAGGGTGTTTGAAGAACTTGCTGGATCAAAGTCAAACTAATTCTATACGTCTGGATCTAGAGGGAAGCAGGAGTTACGTTTGGCTTTGAAAGCACACATTCATAGCTTTAGGGTTCTTTTGTAATAGAAACTCGTAATACGTTTACAGGTTTCATCTGGATTAGGATAAGTTATGAACTAGTATTATGGAGGTTGATAACCTTTCGATAAGAAATTAAACAAGAACTTATCATCAGCAATATGAGGACTGTTTACAAAAGATCAAATGAGATTGTAATTTTGTTGAAGATTATTTTTCCTATAGCTCAAGGTTCCTCTATTGATTCAATTCATTTCAAATAACTATTCGGGCAGTCTATTGGGCTTAAATAATTAATAAATACTCCCCTCATTCGTATTGTAATTCGTATTCGTCGATGTCTCTCAGATCGTAAATGGAGATTTTTCAGAGGTTCCTTCACTGTTTTGTTTCGTGTCATGTAGACGTCTTCAGATGGTTCTTAATTTTTGCCATATAGGAGTTGATGTACGGGCCATATGCCACTGGATGATATTCCATGGGTTTTGTTTCGTGGAAACCCACGAAGTTACCAGGACGTTGCTCATAGTGCAAGATCGTTCAGCACTATAAGCCGTGTTCAAATTATTCCACGATAACGTATACATGCAGTAGAATGCACAATCACGCGATAAAGAATTGTTTAACCTCGTGAATATGTTGTGATTCTGGTACCATTCTTCTTTCATTCTCGGCTCCACCTACTCAGCATTTCTACATGATTGTATTTGCTGTCCCAACTTACAAAACTGGGACAGAATAGAAGATTGCGGCGAGCCTGTCTGTTTAATCAAACGATACACGGCCTGGCGACGCCCCAGAAATTTTATCCAGAAATCACGGGAAAACATAAATTAATATTTCAGTTTTAGGAAGATTGTTTTCCCCTGGTTTACACAGATTGATGATTGATTTTTTATTAACGTTCCCTGAACAGTAAAAATGTCAGTATAAACAATGTCAGTCACAGTTTCGGTCGTATATCTTCGTTTCAAGCTAGCCTCAACGAATTTGACGAAAGCTTTCTTGAACTCGTCCGTCTTTTTTTTGTTATTGATGTTGAATACGACGATGATCCCCCTTGTAGTTGACTGTTGTTTTTTGTTGTCAAACTCCATTCTCTACATAACACCTTAGTTCCTCGCAGCAGGTTTGTTAACGACATCTTCGATTCGTCCAGTAAGATTACGTTGTCCAGGGACGTCACTGTCAGATAAATCGGTTCACCTTGAAAAAGCATATTTAAGATAAATTGAAAAATATTCTGGAAAAGTGGTGAAAAATTCATCTATCAAAGTACGAGTTTTGCTGTCAGCTGTCTGTCCTGAAAATCGAATTTCTGAGCTATGTCAACTTACTGATGATCGAATAAGTAAACGACCGTCACCCTAAAATTAATCAAGCTTCTGGTTTTGACTCTGATTTCCCTCGTGCTAATTACAGCAGGACCAAACGAGATTCGCGATTAAAAATTGCATTTGTCAATCATCATGTTACAGTTCAAAATTCGAAATCTGAATATTGTCCGACAGAGCTCAAAAAGAGTACGAAGAAAGTGAATTATCATTCATTTTAATTTCAATCCTGATAGAACCTTGATTCAGCTATGAAAATTATAATACTCACTATTATACCGAATACGTCCCAGAATTTCAACTGTGTCGCCTTTGTTGAAATCATGTGCGTTAGTAAACTTTGGAAATCTAATTCCTGACTAGTACGTTCCGTCCGTAATAGCGTTAGCACCGTATTCCTCCATGTTTTCTTTGTATTCTTCTACCCAGAGGAAGTTGTTTTCTATATATCCGTGCACTAATCGCTTTGAAAATGATCAAAACGTGTAAATCTATTGGAAATAGAAGAAAATTTGGAAGCGTAACTTTGGATGTTGGTGGATATGCCCTTCTTCAATTAGTACGGCTATGACAACAATTTTCTTCTTGGTGAAATGTTCTTTATTTTCCCTTTGAATTTCACAATCTTCTTCCTCGGCTTCCCTTTCAAACTCACAATAGTCATTTAAACGCATTTGCAGGTTGTTTATCGAACCTGGAAATGGAAATCCTCCAATTAAGAATAAAATGAAGCCATCCCTTCACAACCTAATCTTAGAACTTGTCACACCACGTTGAAGACTGTGAGCCAATTTTATAATTTTTTGTTCGATACTACGTCTGCTAATAATGAGAGAACTGAAATCGATTTTTAATCATTGTTTATTCCGGTGCGACAACGGTTCTTGTAACTACGTCGAGTATGAAGCATATTACTTGAAATTGCTAGTTGCTAGCATCTTTTTTTATCTATCATCACAAGTCGTAAGATTTGATATTGTGACCCACGAGCGCCATTAATCATCAAAGTATTTTATAGTAAATTCGAGTAATACTGGAAAAAAATTGTATCGTTTTGATTATGGTTGTGAACGCCCATTCGACTTCGTCCAATCAGACTGAAGGACTGAGCGTTAATCAAATCTCGCACAGTGAATGAAAATTTTGGGCAAGGCTACTGAGATATTCTGCAATCGACGTAGGAATAACGGTATCAAAAGATTGCTGAATTAATTTTTCCTTCCAAAAAGAACGAGGGAATTGAATTTGAATAATTATATCATGAAAAATGTAATTACAATTCGACGATTAAAAGTTATCATCCGCTGCCAGAGGAAATAATAATGAATACGGGCTGCTACGTGCAATTAAAAGTCAACGAGATAATCTGTTGACAGTTTCCAAGATCTGCACTAAAAGCGAGTCATTTATTTCGAAAAGAATTCATTATCTCGATCGTTAATAACATTGGATTATAATAATGAATATACTCAGAATTTCAAGAGGCTATAAAATTCATGAAGCATTTCAGACCGTAAGAAAAAAATGAGAGTTTCGTTGAAAATAATGTGGAGTTAGTATTGTAGTAGGTTACCGTATTTTTCGATAACAGAGTTTTCCAAATTCAGAGTAAAAGATCTTTATTGTAATGCAAGGTAGCCGATGTCTCAAGAGATGGGAAAGAGAAAATTTCTCAATATAAACATAAACCGAGTAAAAAAAAACCTCTCAATCGATATGACAAATAGAAATGGGATATTCCAAACCATTTCGACCAGGGCTCAACCCTTACCCTCATAAATTATACGATCTTGAATTTTACTGCTGTAGTAGTGATACTCAAAAGGAGCAGCTACCGTTTTTATTGTGGATTTCTTTTACCCATTTGCGAGCGAGATAAGAACGTGAAATTTTTTATAGTTAAAAAAAAGGATTCTATGCGAAGACGTACGTCTCTAGACAGAAAGTTTTGCATCTTAACATTATCAATTTTATACAAACATCGAAAACAGAATCGAAACCCAGGAACCCAGTCAGAACTGAGCCCAATGCTGGGTATACCCCTGCTAAAAATGTCCGAGACGACCAGCCAGGACCTTGTTTCAAATTACGACGTGGGGAATGGACCTATGTGGACCCATGTGGTCCTGACTCGGGAATTCACTTTTCTGAAGTGAAAAAGGGCCCTACTAAAAATTCCCAAGTCAGGACCTCATGGGTCTACATAGGTCCATTCCCCACGTCGTAATTTGGAACAAGGTCCTGACTGGTCGTCTCGGGAATTTTTAGCAGGGACCAACTGCGAGTGGTCACATTTATTCACAACTGGCAATATATGAAATGGCAATGGAGCTCTTATTCGAGAGCTGCAATCTGAACGACAATTCTGAAATTTATTACAACTTGAAAGACCTGACGCTGCACTACGATCGACATTACTGTCCAGGCGGCGAAGAACGATGTTGGGTACAATTTGTTTCAGACGTCCCCTAAGCTCCGAGTCCGTGCACCATTCGGTTAACCCGTAAATAATAGTCAATATAGGTCATGGAAGACATACCAGACGTACGAGGCACTGAAACATACCTCGAGGAAATCTCTGTCGTTGATTGAAAGAACCTATATAGACAGGACATCTTTGACTCAACGATAGGCAGTTCGCCAAGTACTAGTATTCACTATCGAACCTCTCTTTCCTCCTTCCTCTTCCAATTTAATATTTCGTGTTACCTGTTGATGAAGGTTAATTGATGAAAATTATTGGATTCTGGTAACTAGAATCGGAATGAACCTCAATCAGTTTACAAAAACGGAATTATCTGAAGATGGAAGAGGGGATAGATACGGCGGTAGAACAGCTCGCAATTCCTGGTATTGGAAATAGAGTTTCATAGATTTTGTTGGAATCTCATAGCCGCCCCACGGCTATGCTTTTGGTCGAAGAGTATAACTGTACAATTACGACTGAAAACCCACCGGATGCCTCATGACCGGTATGAACCGTTTACCACAGACGTAATTTGAATTTCAGTACTGGAAAATGTTTTTTTCCCTCTCAAATTTGCATTTCGGTAGAATAATTATATTCCCTCCATGAGATAATTCATTTTCATATGACACATTATATTCGTGGGCGTTGGCAAAATTCTGTTTTCAATGATGCTACAAAATTTGACAATGCCGAATTCACCGCGTAGATTCAACATTTCGCATGATCAACGTATTTATGCCTCCAGCTCCGAGACATCTTTAAGTTAGCCTAGAAGATGCCTTCAAGAGTTAAGACAACATCCAGACGTGAAAAAGTGGGACGTTTGTCGTCCATGCGACGACTTTTAGACAACTTTTAGTTCTGTGCTGCCTGGGTAGTTGTACACCGTAAATACGACGACCCAGTATCGTATTAGAAAGCTTTGTGTGTTTCTTCCAACTATTTTCTTAGGATTATCGTCTGGATAGAAACGCGGTATAACTGTATAACGTTATATCGCAAATACCGAAGTAGAGAAAGGATATTTGCAACCCCATTTTTCGAACTAATTTGATTGTACGGGCTATCTCATTGTCAGTTGAAAAAACTTGTGCCAGATTACCGGGTCTATAAAATCTAGAAGAAGAATATGGGTACATAATCTCATATTATATTAATGCTTTTTGTCGAAGAATTTTGATAATGATTCAGGTAGAAACCAAAACTGAACAAAAGAACGTGAAATTGAAATGTGAAATATGATGTGGCGATTAATTATTGCAGAGAAAATTACCCAGAGCAGTAGCAATATTTTACTTATGAGAAGTGATTTAAGATTCTGGATAATATTACGGAAATAAAGCAAGGTTCTTTTTTTCTTAGAGAGTAATTAATATTCTTACAACAGTCGTAGCTGATTGCTGTTTTCATTACCTATCTAGCTCATTATTATTGGGACGTGAAATCAGGACACTCCGGCAAAAACATGCCGGAGCATTCGGCCCCGAAGGATCAACCTTGTTCTAAATGATGTACAGAACAAGTTGAGAGATACAGAACGTTGATGCCAGATATTTTCAAGTCTACGTCCCGATAATACACAAGTTTACTTCCTTCAAGTGATATGCACATACTCTGGTCAGACATTTCATGTAGTGTTTCATGAATCACTGAATCTGAACCTAATAAAAATACACTCGAAACAAAAATTCAAGGTGGCAACAAAACTACTTTACTTTGAGTCGATATCTTCTTTGTACCAACATGAATTCTTCAAAGTAGAACAACTTCATCTCAAAGTATAAGCCACGTTATCAATTCTCACAATTCTAACTGGCCAGACAGTAGAACAGTAGCAAACGAGCAAATGGATATAACACACTGTATAGTGACTGGATTAAATTAACAAGCTGGTTCACTGGTATAGGTAGTACCTCGAGAGATATTGTTTTCACTTCGAGCTAGAACCAGACAGTATAGAGCAGTGGGTCGTAATAAAGCTTGCCGTGCTTGCCTTTCCAGAATATTATACTGGCAAATATTCACTCGAAAATAATATTTACGTCACAAACACTCCGCGACTATAGATATAGTATACACACATGTTTTCAATGTATGCACGTACTATACGTTGTCCGTTGATTCTTCACTGTACATATCTACAGAATGGACATTTGTTATTTTCCCACGAGACGAGTTTGTTGAGGATTTCAGAAGGATTATTTGACAAATCAGATAGAAAAGCTTTTGGACCCACTTGTCAACGTTACCTTTCTCTTAACATCCATATTCAACGAATTCACTGAAGTTTCTTCCGTAAATATTATAGATGAAACTTCTCAGCCGATGTAATGGTTTTGATGTCATCAAATTTCAGAACTGATGTGCAAAATATCCATTTCCACATCGAGGCCTTCACCGACTCTTGGATTCGACTCGAAATTCTCAAATTAGATTCTGTAGTCATGAGAATCGCGTTGCAGGTTGAAATATTGCGTTTCGTGAATTCGTGAATTTATCAAATCAAATTTTGTAGATTTTTTTCGGTGGTAAACTCAAAAGTTTTCAGCATTGTGGAAAATATCCAGAGAAGGAGTGGCTATCATTTAGTGTTACAGGCGCATGCGCCGCGGGCTTAACAAGGCGCGAGTAGGGGCGCACATGTATCAAGTTGTCCCCAACTGGTCCCTGATTTGCATTTCAACGCCTGTCTCTCATCCATTGTTACCAACGGAACAGCTTGGGTGAATTTCGCAGTCGCATTCTACCGCAGAGGGGTGACCTGAAAATTATTTTTACGTGAATTATACACGAGCGTACAATATAAGTAACGGTTGTATTTGTGTCCGCTTCCATAAGCGAAAATTCGGCTGAAAATAATTAACGCAGTGTGTGGACCTTTTTTCCTATCAGGTAAACAAAAATTCTATGAAAAATTTTCACAATGAGAACAATAATAATCAAAGTAACGTAGCTTGATTAGCAACCGTGAAGAAAGTGCATACATAATTCTGTCAAACAAGCTGCAAGAAACGTGCACTGCTTTGAAAACAAGTTGCCACCGCAAGTTGCCAAAGAAGTTAGGGGGCGCATGCACTCCACTTGCACAACGAACCGAAAACGGAAGGCACTAATTAAGGGGTTAATTAGCACACGTTATGCCCTCGAAATACTGCCTCCTTCAGCAGTAGTCAATTGTACAAGAGGTATTCTCAAGCTTTTCACAATCTTTGTACAAATAACTTGATTCATTTAAAACATCAAAAGCGTTGCTTTATTGAGAAGTAATACGTAATGACTGGGACTGATAATAATCTGATACAATGAAAGCTTTTTGCGTTCAAGCACAGTTACGCAGTGACGAGCATGAGTACCTTTTTAATGGGGTCTTTCGTTTTTATTATCGTGACTCATTTTTATTTCATTTTATACGCGGTACGTTTTATACCTGTACTCACATTTTTTTTTTAAATTCTCGTGTTACTTAGTTATAAAATTTGTTTCAAAGGAGATGCATGCTCGTATGCAGTAGCAATTTCGTAAGCAAAATGGAACAAATCGAAATCCTGTTGTTGTGGATCAATCTTCGAAGCAAACTTTTCGTACGGGTGTAAAATAGCATGCATTTTGGCCTGGCGTTTTACGTGAGAGTGAAGCTTTCGAACCTGTCAAGATGTATGAAAGATATATTTTTTAATGAACCAACCTTCATGTTGATCTTCCAGGAAGTAGTCCGAGTCAAGAATTTTTGGTTAACATTTTCTCAGTTGTTGTTTAGTACTTCTTGTGATGCTTTTGGAGGAATATCTCCCTTGTACCGACCTCACTGTTATAGGGTTGGAAACTCTGTTTCTCTTGCCACTGTTATTACACGATTAAATTAAGGGAAATGGTTTCTCGCCGGCGGGACGACACTGAGAAAGCAAAAGACACTTCTGACGTCAAATACCGTGGGCATAACATGCTGCTGTAAAATTAGCACGACGTAGCCAAGTTTTCGTACCAATGACTTTATGTACTGTGAACTTTATAAATTTACTGAAATAATTTCCTCATTATTGATCCAGAGAAGTTAGCCACAGACATACGTGGCAAAGTGTAATTAGCAGTATTCGGACTCTACTCTGAAGAATACCGTCCGTTTTTTTATGTATTGATTGTTGCTATTCCACTCAAAAATCAATCCCCTTATGTCACATGAAATTAGACAAAGCCTAAGGTATCGAAGCGAATCCAAAACGGTTATGAAACTTATGACAGAATCGTAAGAATCGTCGATCCGTATTCGCCGAATGAAAAGGATGTCCAACTTTCGAGATTCAATGGAGTAGAAGTGGCAGTGAAATTTCCACTGAATATCGATAGTGTACATTCAATTTGCGAAAGTCAACGGATAAGTTGAATGGGAGTAAAAATAGAAACAGATCAATGGCGACACTGGACAACGATATAGAAAACTATTCAGAAAGATAAAATCCATTCGAAGAGGAAGAAACACTGACGCATACATTTTCGAATGATTCATTCATTCGATATCAAAACTGTACAGATTATTAAATATTTTGTTACCTTGTTACAATGTATGTATTTTGAACCGTACATTTTCTATTCACTTCGTGGTTGTTTCGTCAATATTCATTTGATTACACTTTGATAAAAGCCTAGAGAATCATGAGTATGAAATATTCGCTTCGGGCGTTTTTCAATCCGAGTATTTTTAATCGATTTGGTAATTGTCTGATATACAAAGCTTCTATATTGGTATTCTTAGAATTGCAAATCCTGATGGAATTGAAATTCCTTCAGGTCTACAAAAAGTGGCTTTAGGGTCTGCGTCTTGATCGCGAATCGACCCAATTCCTGAAAAGAAAATATGAGATCCTTCGACTGTGAAGAACCCCGGTGAATACTATATGTAACCATTTTTCTGACATTTGAACAAATATGTTATAAAACGTGAGTTACTTTCTTGTTGGAGTAAAATGAGGTGGAGTTGAAAATTGTCAAACAACGGTTCCTGTTCCTCGACATGCTGTTTCTGGTCCTGTAGACAGGCGAGTTTGGAAAACATGGAAGCTCCGAAGTTGCAAACAACTGAAAAATACTTTGCGTCACATGTGGGTGACGCACACACATGAGCTAAGATGTCAAGTGCACGTGTGGCGAGAGGAGGGACGTAGGTACTCCAGGATAAGGAAATTAATTAATTTTCCATATTTGACCCCTCCAAGTGCGCTGTTGTGGGTGATGACAAAGGTTAACTCGGATCTAATTCGACGCATCTATTGGTGCGTTTATAGTTGGTGAAAATTGGACCGGGCTTAGGGAGATGAGTGTTGCCAGCTTTGCGCAGTTTTGGTTATATTTATGCTAGCATAAGCTGCGCAAAGATTCAACGGACCGTGGTAATGGTGTTGTTGGTACGTGATAGTTTGATATTCTAGAGGTTGCTATTATCCTAGGTCCTAGGATATCCCGGTCATATTGCGTGGCTTTGCCGACCATCGCGTGGCGAAAGCCGGTCCTCAGAGTGTCCGGTACTTCTCAAACGGTCTGTTGGATTACCAGACCGCCCCCGCATGGCGTACGTACATAAAGTGATTGAGAAAACTTTCCTCCGCTCCTCTCCCTTCTCGGGACACTTCGTTTCACCAAATGGTTGGTCCCACCCTCGTCTCTTCCGAAGTCCTATGCTCCTCTTTTTCTCAAGAGCCGACGATATTTCGACTTTATTGAACACATTTGGCGCCTGACGTACAGAATTGCCTGGTATAACGATTGAATTCCTCTACCCAGTTCTTCTTACGCCATTTCACTTTTTATTTTAGAGATCGTACCGATCGATTTACCCTTCGGCATTATTCTTGTTCAGAAATTATTCTATGTTCAAACCACTTTAATTCTCTTGTGATTCGTCGTCCGGCTCTCACGAGAGGCAATCACAGAATAATTACCTCGTTTTAAGAGCTCATTCCAGGTTTCGCTTCTATCCGATATGCGATCTGAATACAAATTCTTTTGCTTTCATCTCAGGCGGAGAATTCGAGCTATTCTATCTTGAAATTTGATTTCCACGCCTGCAGGTCTTCCACAAAAACCGAAATGTTACGTGATTCAGATTATTACAGGATTGTATTTCTCGACGATTTCGATGTTACGAATATTCTATGCTGACCAATGTAGATACAACGTAAACAGAAGTACCTTGTTTGTAAACCATAATTTTACCTCTCGAAACTTTGAGCTCCAAAATTGTACTTCTTGTTCAATGTTTTCAATATCGTATTGAAAACTCCACCAACGGCATCTGCGAATCAGTTCGTAGTCTATCATAGATTTATAGTTGGTCTGTGAATCCAGAAATTGTCAGCACTTATTTGACGTACAATTTAGATTGTGAAGGAGATCAATGCGACCAAATTCTGTTGACAATTATGAGTAATGTGATTCGATATTCTTACTATTCTTAACATATAGAGTTTAATAGAATCAAACAATTTGAATAGTTACATGGAAATAGTTGTATCTACGTCGATGGCTCTTCCGTGATCAGCTTTATGGAAATTTGTCTCGAGCTTATACCCATCTACCGTGGTTGCTGAGCCGATTTGTATTCCGATCGTTATTGAACGAAACCTTAGATTCTCTTGGGAGTGTAATACTACTTGAAAGCAAATTTCATTTATTTCTGCAGAAGCAAAATTCTGTTGGTCCATGCGGATTAAAAACGCTTTGTCTTAAAGAGTAATGATGCTCATGGTCTGTATTTCGCCTCGTTGCTGATACAAAAACCATCCGGCAGGGTTGCTAGATTTTCCGATTTCGTTGATGTGAATTTCGAACGTAATATCTGCACACAGAATATTCCGTCCACATTGTTCATCCCCTAATTCCAACTGAAACCACAGTTTGCAGGCACGTACAGAGTTAATAATACACACACAGTGACACAACTGATCGGAAAAATCTGTTCCACTGTTCTGATATGAAAAAATGTTTATGTTCTTTCTCATCGGATTTGAGTTACCCTGCACATAGGAGGGTTCATTGATTCATTGATGGGTACGCAAAAAAGGTTAAATCAGATATTGGACGATGATTTCAGTGTTAAACAAGAAACGGGACACTAGACCGTCTTGGGCTGCCCCTATTTCACTTGCTAGGTAGGATGTAACCCAGAATCGTATTAGTCTACTACATTTGACGCTCCTCGGAAATTAAACTTCCCTCCAGCGGGTCTCCCCCGCGTAGTATCCGTCCGGTCCGCATAAATCTACATCGCCTTTGTACGACTCACAGAAATCCTTTCACACACGTGAAATTCGCACAAATACCAAGCAATACATTTTCAGGCTCGAGAATACGGATGCTTGAAAATTTATAGCGGTCTCCCGATCACCGCGCCGGTATTGGTTCAACCTCACGCATAGAATGTCACAAACAATGAGTCACAATACTGTGGGCATGCGATGCAATAGTAACCAGCTACCACATGTTCATCATTGAAAGTATCGTTGCAGCCACATACGAGAAAATCGTGTGAGACTGTTCGTGAGTGATGTTACGGAAACTCATTTGCCAAAATATATCGAATCAGTTTCTAGTTTTTTTTTTCTCTTCGGTGGAATTTGGAGAGCACTGGTGTTTCGAGGGGACTTGACATCCTACAAGATAAATGAAAGCAATCCTCCCTTTTCGTTCATGGTTTACTCGCGAATGGTGTCAGTGTTTGATGGTATTTTATCTCTAACGGTGGTTGGTGACTACGTGTGGCTATTTCTAAATTTATTGATGCGATTAAATCAAGCTTGACTTATCGTAACTCGAAAGTATTTCTTGTAGGGATTCGCGGGGTTAGGTGTCGCCTCAGAGATCTCGATATCTGTAGAGAGTTAGGTCACGCGGATTTATCAGTCACGAGCGGCTGACTTGAAAGTTTTAGCCCACCTTTGTAGAGCCTTTCCGGAAATTTCTTTCAACAGCTACCCATTCCTACTTCCTACTCTTTCTTTTCTCGGGAAAGCAAGACTGGGATGAGACTGATCTCGAGGGACTCCATCCACGCCGGAGCTGTTCTGAATAAGGTTCACTTGAATACGTGTAGCCTCATACTCATATCAAAGCAAAATGATTCGACATCGAGTTCCCAAAACAGCTCAGTCATATCATGTTCAATAGGAAACATCCTTATGCCACCGTTTGGGGTATATTGGTTTACGTCAGGGAGAGCTTCAGTGATCCGCGGAAGCGTGTGAAAGCTTGACGTCTCTCTTTTTTTTTTGTCAAGGCACAGAAGTTGGTCGCCATGTATCTGCAGCTCGGGATCGTGTCGCTTCTTCTTACTGGTGGCTCGCTCTAGGGTATAAACTTTCGAATAGAATGTTTAAAAAAGTTTCAAGTTGTAGGATTTTTCGAGCTGAGTGCTTCGCGGAATGAAACCTGCAACAGACAAGACGTACGGTTTTCCGGAAAGAAGAAATCTTGTAGGAAAATTAGGCTGACACAAAAACTTTTTGATTCAACGGATCGTTACTTTGTGTATAAATTTGATTCCTTGTATCTGAAATTTTTTCTCTACGTCAAGATCGTCTCGGCACAACACCATTACCCGAGTCGAAATTTTAGACTTCATTTAAGCCTCGAGAATTTTTCGAGGACTTCGAGGCTCATATGAAGCTGAAGATTTCTCTTGCATATATAGAAATCCTGAGTAAATTAGGCTTCATTTGAACCTCAATAGTGCGCTTACGGGCCGATTCCTAGGGTCGAGGTCTTAATGAGTTCCAATTGGGTCTCATTTGGTCCTCGAGAACCTCGTTTTCAGTTTCTAGCTTGGACCTCACTTAGTCCTCTAGGTTCTCTATGTGCAGCTTCGAGGTCTTAATGAGTTCCAATTGGGTCTCATTTGGTCCTCGAGAACCTCGTTTTCAGTTCCTAGCTTGGACCTCAATTAGTCCTCTAGGTTCTCTATGTGCAGCTTCGAGGTCTTAATGACAACTGAGATTAGGACTCATTAGAACCTCCTCAACCTCAGTTCCAATTCCTAGCTTGGACCTCAATTGGTCCTCGAGGTTCTCATTGTGCAGATTCGAGGTTCTAATGAGATCAAAGGTCAGTACTCATAAGACCCTAAAGAACCTCATTTTCCATTCCTAGTTGAATCAAAATAAAGAAAAATAACGAAATAGAAAAGAATAAAAATGAATGAAAATAAAAATAAGTAAAAATAAATGAAAATAACAAGAATGGTAAATTAAAAAAATAGAAGATTCGTGTTTTCAAATATACGACATTATCAACATTCGGTTTCCACACCAATGATAACCCCGTGAAACTCATAAAAATCGGAAAAATGTCCGCGATATAAACGAACAATTCAACGGATCACCATAATTAAAGGCACATTCAAGAGTTGAACTAATTCTTGAACTAATTCTCTTCAAAAACGATGAAATCCCATGTACTTCTTATCATATCAGTGCTTTTTATTATAGTATATCAACAGAATAAATCATCTTAACATATCTCTCGGATAAACTTCTCACAATGCACTTGCTTCAATAAACATTATGGTAAACGACGACATATTTAGGACACCGTTTTTTCACTCTCAAATATCGACAAATTCTTATAAGATTTCTTGGTATCTTTTTGCAGTATCAATAATTTTCCATAAAATATCTCATAATTGTTGGTGACCCGGGCTAAAATTGATCACATTTGATCAGATCTGTAGCTCTTCAAATTATTATCGAAAAATATTGTATCATGTAGTCAGAATTTGGGCAATTGATTGGATATTTATCTGGTCCATAAGTTAGTGATATTTTAGAATAGTATTATTATAGTACTATAGGTGTATAACAGAGTGTATGATGATCAATTGAAGTGAGTCATACTGATAAGAGCGAAGAGTATAATATGTATAGCTTCAGAGAATATACCAAAAATAATGTATAACATAGCAGATACCTATTTATATTGCAATCACTCTTTGCACACATTTTTTCCCATCAGACGTACAGATATAAAATTATTAACTTATTGTTAAATTGATGCATTACTAAGTTTTGTAGTATTAACAAAGTCATCCAAACCTCATCTAATGAATCAGACAATTTTTCAGAATTTCAATACATAATAAGCTTGAGAATTTGTATGACGGAATTGTATGAAAATTAATTTGACAAACCTTCATCAGGTCTTGAAAACAAAGAATTATATTGTATTTTCATACTTATAATAATTTACAATTTCTTAGAATCAAATGTAAAATAAAACTCTGTAGTCCTAGTCAACAAGTCGATTATTGTACAGTAAAGTTAGTCTGTCAAAGGTCAGATCCGTAAGAGGATGATTAATTTTCTCAGATCATGATAATATGAGGCTATGTAAAGGTTTTGAGCCTCCTGCCTTAGGTGTTGAGACGCCAAAACCTTGCACCGCACCTCTTCAGAGCACTTTGACGGGGCTTGTGTAAAGTTCTTCGTGTCTCAAATTCATCGCTGGGGGTTGGAAATTCAGATTTTGCCTCATACTACTATAACCTGACAAATGGATGCATGCTTTTGAAGATCCGACCTCTCAGAATTTAACTGAGTACCACAAAGAATAAGATTTTGCCCATATTTTTGTAGGGTCCACCTTGATAGTAGAACTAAAGATGGTTTTTCGAGAACATAGCTACGTTGCCAGCTATAGAGAACCTATCACTATCTGACGTGAAACGAAGTCATATCATAACATAAGTAGAGTCCGTAGACTCTGAATCGTCACCCGACGTCGCCTCAGCAGTATCAAGAATATACTCCTCGTCGGGTAGGTCTGCTAGTTAGGTGCCTTCCCCTGCCGTTGTCTTGCACTGACATGAAAGTAAACATCTATGAAAATATGTTCATACACGTACAAAAATCTTGAATATCAAGTAAATAGGTATTTTAACCGAATTCTTCGTGTCCTTGTGTGAGCCAGCTAGTCATTGACGGACCTAGAAATCGTTTCGTCCGCAGAACATTCATGTTGTAGAGTTGTATGATGGCTGAAATAATTATATTGCATTCTGTTAGCAACATATTTTTCCCATACCTGTATGGCAAGTCCTCTTCTGCATAGCGTCTATGGGCACCCAAAAGAGACTTTGGCCAACGGTGCGCAAAGTAATCCTTCATGAACCAAAAGGACTTCCATACAGGCGTGGCAATGAAAAGTGTTCGATAAACGTTCCAGCGGCGGCAATGCCTTACTTTGTGGAGGCACAAGATTTGCCCTTTGTCTCGTCTACGGCTTGCTCCTTCGGGCTCCTGCTGCGCCCTTACACTCGACGTACGAGCATTGCCACCATCACACAGTTGTATCGGAATATACTTGACTATACCTATATGATGTTGTACCTGGGTGTGCATTTTACTATGAAAGATCAGATCAGATTCTACAAACAATTCCACTCCTGTTTCAAAGTGGACCTGCGGTCAAGCTGCTTCTACTGTTATTTTCAACTGGTTGTTTGATACTTGGAGAATCAATGTAAATTATGAAAAAATGTCAGATAGGTAGTGCCTCAAGTCGAATGGACAGTTTTGTAACTCGCTCGTCCGATACGCTCGAAGACACTTGAAAAAAATTGCGATAATTTGAGGTTAACTTCGGTAGTGCGTAGCAGGATGCTCGGACATAGGCGTATCTCTCGTTGAACGACATTCAGATATCTTCTGGATACAGTATGTAGATGATAAACTATTACTTGCCTGGTATTCGAGCTCAAATCATTTGAAAAAGTGGATACACAAACAATCACTGACGCATATTCCCAACAGTCGGCACTCAGTCGACAATCAGATCTAAAAATTTGGAGACGTTTGAGGCGCTACCGAATCCGAGTCGGCTGTGAGTATCTCGAGGTTCAATTTCGATCTCGAAATGTGGAGAACTTCGAGGCTCTACTGAGTCTGACTTGGCTGCGAGTATCTCGAGGTTCAATTTCGATCTCGAAATGTGGAGAACTTCGAGGCTCTACTGAGTCTGACTTGGCTGCGAGTACCTCGAGGTTCAATTTCGATCTCGAGATGTGGAAAACTTCGAGGCTCTACTGAGTCTGACTTGGCTGCGAGTATCTCGAGGTTCAATTTCGATCTCAAAATGTGGAGAACTTCGAGGCTCTACTGAGTCTGACTTGGCTGCGAGTATCTCGAGGTTCAATTTCGATCTCGAAATGTGGAGAACTTCGAGACTCTACTGAATTCGACTTAAAATGATGAGGATCTGGAGGTGTAAAGGAGTACCAAATTCGAGTATATATATACCGTTTGGAGACTTTCGAGGTTCAATTTCAATCGAAAAAATTGGAGAACTTGGAGGCTCTATTGAGTAGAACTGGTTGATGAGGATCTAGACGACGTAAATGAAGCCTAAATTCGTGTCGGCAAATCTGAACTACAAAAGAATAGAGAATCCTGAGGCTTAAATGAGGTCTAAAATTTCGACTCGGGTATGACGGGACTCCGGACGAAGCTCGTGGACACAAAAAAGCTTCACCGTTCTTTCTTCTCTACGATGTTAGGTTATTTTGGGTCATCAGGTTCGCTTGTCCGGAACGACTAGGTTAATCCAAAGAAAGAAGCGTCGTTGAAGGGCTTATACCGAGCCTTTCTGAGGAAGCGAAACGGACCCTCTCTCTCCCTCGCCCAGGTATGCCCAACGCAGGCCTGTGGAGGGGGAAGGGTTCGTTTCGCTTCCTCAGAAAGGCTCAGTAGTTAACAGGCATTTCCGGGCTCAACAAGGTGTCTGAGGCTTTTGGACAACCGGCTTAGTCTCATCCCTACGTTCAAGTTTGCTTTATTCCTTTTCTCGTCGGGCGATTCAGGATCCAGCGATATAGATAGCGAGAAGTGGGTCGGTTTTAGTGGGATTTCGTACAAAATTTTTTGGATTAAAATGAGGGCATGTCGTGCCTCTATTAGAAAATTCCGTCGAGAACAATACACGGAATTTCTGATTAGGACGTGGGTAAAAGTTACTGAAATTTGCAATTCAAGTTATCCTTGCGGCATTGTGGGGACGGCAGGCTGGCGAATGAATGACTGGAACGGAAAGGCAGGATGAATACTTTGAGATTGAGCCTCTGGCTTCTGCCTAAGTCGAATCGATTTCTCTTTCAATGTTATACGAAGCATAAAGTTTGAGAAAGCCTTGCGAATATCGGGAGAGTACTGCAAGCTCGTAGACAAAGCCAATGCCTTAAGGATGTAAATATTGGCATGATAGATAACACTCCAAGATCTGTGTATAAAAGACCGAAGTCTGCTGGAAATATTTGCTAAGGTTTCACGTAGTGATCTTGGAAAGGGTGACATAAATTTGTTATTCGTAGAGCTGCTAGTAAATCTCAACGACACTATAAAAATGGTAAGAAAACGCTGCCCCCGGAATCCATAACCCAAATAGCTATGAGAGAAAAGGTTGCCCTCTGGAAGCCACGAGCGTGAACGAGGATCGGCCACCGCAGACGTTTGAAATTTGAATGCATAAATGCTGGGGGTATAATGGTGAATTATTTGAGAAAACTCCTCAGAGAATACTGTTGAATTTCAGCTATTTAAAACGAATCAAGGACTCGTAGATTTTATGAAATTCATATTTTCACATCGCTCTCCAGTCTGCTGTGTCTCACGCGTTGTATGGAATATCATAAACTTTATACTGTACGCGAAATTTATTCTGGTACGTTCATATCTCGAGAAAATAAATATTCCGGGGTTCTATGAACACGTACACACACGTACAAACTATCGATGTCTTGAGTTTTCACCAATTTGATCCTCCGGGTGTACAATCTAGATATGAATTTCAATTTTCAATTTCCAGGTTCATCATACCGCGCTCGAAGGAGCGTCCATGCTCGTAATTGATACGTGGAAGATATGGAGCAACCTACATCTGAAATGCTGAACCAAGTATTGCTGCACTGGTGCTCGAGGAAAAATCCTAGATAAAAAAGAAAACCGGAAATCTGTGCGTGTGTGGTTCAGGTGAAAGTACTAGGATTGAAACTGCGATGATTTTCTCTATCTCGTTTGAGGCCAAGTGCGAAGTATACTCATGGTACATAAGGTTCTTTTCTCCTAGAACGTTAAACCTTTGTGAACTAAAGTCTTCCGGGTCTCTTGGGCGAAAGGTTGAACGTTCACGGCTTATCTAACTAAAGGATGGACCCCGCAATAAGCCAATAGCCCGTATAACGGTGGCAGTAATGGTATCCGCGAGGTCTCGTTTTTGTTACGAACGAAACTGCGGAGAGAAAAAGCGGTTAAAATGTAGGTGACAGGATTCAACTGACACCAACACAATTTACGTTGACAACGAGGATCTGAAAAGTACCGCCGTGTCAGCCTCGCTTTCATCGCCGAAACCTCGACCGGCCACACGTTGATCAGTGCGATGGTCAGTCTGACTCTTAACCGCCGTAGGGTTACGTAAGATTAACGGGTTCTAACGTACCGTAAACCAGATAGCGGTTAGTGTAATAACAGTAACGTTAATACCGTTGATACTTACGATAATAGGAGGCTTAATAACTATCATGTACGGTGGAACGGTGACGGCGTGAATACGCACGTATCACATTTCACGGACATGTGTACATGTTTGTAACTTGGACGCTCTGACATTCAAGTACATGAGAGCTTTTCGTGCATCAGCAGTAACGGTCTCGTCACACTAGTTTGCACGGTCAAGAGTCGTTGCGTTTCATCCCAAGTAATTGATGTAACGTGAATCGTGGATCCCATCCCATCCCATAAGTATATAAAAATACGAGATAAAATGCACCCCTCATGCGATTCGATTAACATATGATTTTGTGCCACTTTAGGACCACAGCAGTTTCCGATAGTCGTCTATATATTTTTATATCTTCCGGTGAGGTCGGTATCTCTATCCCAACCGTCACTTAAGTTATGCTTGATTTCGAAGATGATCGGAGTAGGATCTCTTCGATGTTCAATCCGATCCTTTATCCTTCTGCCATCAAGCGTGCATGTTTTTTTTCAAAGAGAAACAAGAATTTCAAGTCAGTTTCCTGGAGTAAATTGTTATTATAATGCTTAGTGCGATGTGTCTGTAAATGCCATGGCATCGTGTTACTGAGATTGCATAGGGAAATGCTTTTCCCTCGTGGCCATGGCCCTTTGTATAGCCATGAGACACCAAGTTGTCGGTAAATTGTAAGAGGGTCGGATTGGGGTGGCATCCATAAGCCCCAAGAATATCTTATCTTGCCCAGCGTCCTGCGAAACTTTTATTCCTTTGAACAAAGAGCTCGCGGCACAGTTGCAAGTACCATGCACCACGAAGATGTGGAGTGTCTTGCTATAAACTGTGACAAACTTGACGATTTCATCTGGAGATGAATTGATTACAGTTCAAAGTAGTTTGGACATTGTCGACTCGGTAATCGATAGTTAAGATATCTAATTTAACGTCTTGTTGTCGATACAACCCATTTCCAACTAAACTGCGAACTGCTGAAAGATACAACCAATCAAAAACTTTGAACTCGCTACTCCACGGTCATCGAGCCAAGAGTATCCTCCTTCAATGGTGCAATAAGTGGATGCTTGATTCAGTCAGCTATGTTTGTCATATGCGACGCAACTCTGATAACTCTGAACGTAAACCAATAATTGAATCTCTAAGTGAAGAAGTCGTGGCTTGTGGTGTCTACGACTTCCTACGTGCAGGGGCTATTCCCTGAAATTGATTCCGAAGTATCCGAAGATCCGAGAACTTGCTATATCCCTCTATATGTATAGAACTGTTATGCTATACCGAAACTCATTCACGCTGTCTGTTATTTATTCCTGAAATACTTGACCCACGTCTATAAAAACTGCCATCTCTCCTTAGGTCATCAGGACTGAACTCCATACCCATCTCTTAGTAGCTGGGTCAAATCTATCCACTGATTGTAAAATTCTCCTATCTCGATTATAAAGATCTTGTACACTATCATTACCGCCATTTTCTTTCTTGCTCTATCTATCCACGCAACTATGATTATACATTACTACTTCATTCTGTATTATATCTCGCATTTTGTATAGTTTGAGTTCACCCTGTGCTCCACCTCATCAGTGTATTTTGTTATCCATTTATTCAGCTCTGTTAAAATTAATTTATGTATTTTTATACCATTGTTAATATTGAGATAAGAGTTCTGACCGTCAAACATTCCGCGGATACTCAAGACATGATGGAATTTCACTTAAACTCTGTCTACCTTATAGGCCAAAGACTGGAACAATGAATGAAAAACTATAGAACAAAAGGGAATGCTGAATGGTATTGAATAATATAATCATCGTTTTGTAGAAATACCAAGCTTGTCACTCTCATAATAAAAAAAACCTTTAATTTTAATTAGAATATTCAATTGCCCCTCTACGTTGGAAAAAATTCAACCCACAGAATTCTAATTCGAATATTCAATTACCTCTTCTGCGACCGAAGATGGGATGTGAAATTAATGCGCATTTTTTATTCCCGATTTATACAATTCAAAGTAATTGTGCGTGACGATATATACCGAATCATTGAATTATAATCCGATCGAAGTGAAGCTGAATATGCGCTATTGCAATACGGGCACAGTGAACATTCACACAGTAACAGAACAAACTGAATAAAATTACGAAAAATATAAATGAAATTATTGTACCAAATGCAATTAGGCAGTTGTATATTTATGTTTGACATTATGCTACAGCTGTAAAATAGCAACATTATGGGGAAGTAGAATCATTCAGTACGAATGCCGAATGAGAAGTTGCATTAACTCCGAGACGATTTGAGAAAACACAATAAATTTCGTTACGTAATGTCCACTCCGACCCCCTCCCCCTCCCCCTCCTGCCCGGAAGTGCGTTACGTAGTTTGTGGACGGCCCTTCGCTAAGTGCCCGCTCCCCTTCTCTTCTTCTGTTTATCTGTGCCCTACGGCGTCTCGTCCCGCCCCTCCAAGACACCGAACAAGAGTTCACTGTGCCCAAAAACCGCTGGTTGATTTTTCTTAATCAGTCGAATTGTAGAATCGATATGAACTAGGTAATGGATATAAAACGTAAGGTATAAGGTGGAAGACTCGGATATGAAGCGACGTCAGATTTTCTCCAGAGCCTGAATACTATAGTCACTGCATTTTCCTTCGTGGGCTGACATTCTCCCTTTGCGATGCTTAACCTTATCGACCTTGCGAGACAGGGGCTTAGTTCTGTAACCGGCATATCTTTCAGAAGTGTGGGCTGCATCCCCGACCATCATGGTACACCGCTCGCGCCGACATGGGCTTTGATTTATACTTTGCTAGAGACAAGAGGGATAACGCGTCCGATAGGGGCCGGCTTCGTCGACTCCGAAATCTAATGAACAACTGAATTTTAATTAGAGATTGGCCGTGGAAAATTGTTTTCTTTTTACATGTGAACCACAAGCTCGTAGCACAACTGTGCCGTATATCAAGATAACGAATCTCATTACGGCCTCCGCTTCGGATGGTTGAATTTTGAGATGTAGAATTTTTCAGCTCCGCAATCTGGCGGCAGAATCTGAACTAGTGCAATTGGGACAGCAGCTGTCAGCTTTACCATGTTTTCACACGTATGGGAGGTTCAACGATTTTATTCTTCGACGTGTGTTTTAACAATAAGTGTACATGATTTTTATCGATTCGGCGTTACATGAATTATGATTTATGCCCGTGAAAATTAAAAGTTTTCATGCTCACTTCTTGTGCCAGTATTTGACGAAACTCATATCCCTGCTTACGCGACAGTAGCTGTAGGTGAAGTAAAAATGTAATTGAATTTGGATTTAAAGTTGCCTATCAGACTTTAATTAAAGACGTAGAAAAATATTCAACCAGCAAATTGAATCACTTGCACCAATTAGCTTGCCAACAACGGAAGCACAAAATCGTTCCGGCGTGTTACGTCGCGGAACACAAAACACCCGTTACTTTTTACGTTTCCGTACCAACCCAATGCAGTGCTATTCGATCCTTTGTGGTGAGAATCAAGTTTTTTTTACAGAATAAGGGTCTAAATCACCGAACAAGAAAGTTCCATTCTATCCAAGATTTTTTTTTCCACTCCGCGGATTATTCTCCTCAAAATAAGTGAGTACATCAATCAATGAATCGGAATTAAAGTCGTATGCTCGGACGATCCTTGTGAATAAATCTACAGGTTTCACCCGTGGGGCAAGAATCTTAGGCATTGAAAATATTTTTTAAATTACTATACGCTCGGCTGTCACTAGCGTAGCGAATTTTAGGTTCACGACTTAACCATGTGCGTTCCGCTCCACTGTTAGGTTTTTTTTATTCTTTCACACATATCTCCACCACTTATATCATGTCTCCGTTTACGATACATTTGTTGCCGTTCGGCATTAGTTTCAGTTCTCGAAGTACTAGGATTCATTCCATCCATCGCGGTATAATTGTCAGTTTTGCGACGTACTCGATGACATTTCGACTATCACGGTATAACTGAACATAATCCACATTCGGTTCTCTTGTTTATATTAAAACAAGAAACTTTCATACTTCCCATGCCAACCATATTTATCCACTCCGCGACTGCAACAATTAAAATGTTACATGCGACTGCAACAATTGAAACGTTACATCCACGATTTGTCTCCTGTACTTTCTAAAGACACCCAAAATAGAAGCATTTTCAATGCTAAAATTATCAGTAACTGACTACAGCTTGAATTTCGCAGAGATAACTTCAGCCCAACTCGAATTAATGCTGTTAAATGATGGACTTCTACTGATGAAAAGGTTTTCGCGGTTCAAGTAATAATGCTCATCTTTTTTACTGGTTCTGGCTGATGGAATCAGGAAAGCTATTCGGGTTGAGCTTTCAGCTAATCACTTATATTCCAACCATACCTAAAAGCCATTATCACGCAGGAGAATTAATTACAGCGTAGAAATGTGGTAACGGTCGACGTATGCGGATTCCTCTTTGATCATCGCGATGCCATAGAGGTACTACATGATATGGAAAAGTGCCAAAGCCTTCTCTCATTCGCAATGCCTTTATCTCTGACGACGATTTGCTCCATTTGCCTTCCGTACAGTTAATTTCATATTCAGTCATCCTCGATCGTTTCGTTGTTGCCTAGTTTATGTCTCAGTTTATCGTTATGGATGGCTTAGTGCTCGGCATTCGGTCCTACTTAACATCCGAATTATCCGTCCTCAGTAATATAAAGTGAACGGCTCTTACGCTGGGATCTGTGACATTTGAATAGCCCGCCTACAATATAATATTGAATAACGTGGTGTGGGCGACCACTAAAATCAAAATAAAGACAAAGAGAGAAGGTTTCCGCCTTCTTCTCCGAACTCGTTCACTCGTCCACTAACTCTCGTACCTAATAGACGTCTTATTTAATTAGCTTCGTTTCAATTCATTAAATTTTGTAAGTCCGTGATACAAATTTATCGTTCATCATACAAATCAGTAAAGAGTTAGCAAGTATTAAATCGATCGATATTAATCAGACTAAATAAGAATAAGAGGCCCATTTTACATACTCTACTGAAGATTATACGAAGGGAGAAGCGAGACGTCGCAATATCCACGAAACCACACGGCAAAAAGAAATAAGAAACAAGCTAAGTACTAACGAATAAGTTGATAAAGATCAATAAAAATAAAACAAAGAGAGATTTTGATAATACAGGGTGTTCCGGTAGGTTCATATTTCGAGTTTACTGGCGGATTCCTTGGCTTATTCTAAGACGAAACTTGTTCTTGCAAAATTTTTCTTAAAGCAACGGTTAACGAGTTAGAGTCAATTAAAGTCCGCCAATCCTGGCACAGATAAGCCAGCGACACAGGGCCGTTGCATTTCAATGGGGCTTGCCGGGCAGCGCCAGCCTGATCAGCGAGTTCAATTCGGGTGAAAGTCTGTATTCGGGGGTTTTTGGGGTCGCTGAATTCAAATCCGAAATCAGAATTTCCAAAAACAAAATGGCGTATCGAGAACGGTGAAAAATTTCTTCAAAACCCTGTTCAATTCGGGTGAAAGTCTGTACTTGAGGGTTTTTGAGGTCGCTGAATACAAATCCGAAGTCGGAATTCCCAAAAACAAAATGGCGTATCGAGAACGGTGAAAAATTTCTTCAAAACCCTGTTCGATTCGAGTGAAAGTCTGTACTCGAGGGTTTTTGAGGTCGCTGAATACAAATCCGAAGTCGGAATTTCCAAAAACAAAATGGCGTATCGAGAACGGTGAAAAATTTCTTTAAAACCCTGTTCAATTCGGGTGAAAGTCTGTCCTTGAGGGTTTTTAGGCTCGCTGAATAAAAATCCAAAGTCAGAATTTCCAAAAACAAACTGGCGTATCGAGAACGGTGAAAAATTTCTTCAAAACCCTGTTCGATTCGAGTGAAAGTCTGTACTCGAGGGTTTTTGAGGTCGCTGAATACACAAATACACAAATCCTAAGTCGGAGTTTCCAAAAACAAAATGGCGTATCGAGAACGGTAAAAATTTTCTTCAAAACCCTGTTCAATTCGGGTGAACGTCTGTACTCGCGGGTTTTTGGGGTTACTGAATACAAATCCGAAGTCAGAATTTCCAAAAACAAAATGGCGGACTCAATATGAACGGCTACTTTTTGAAGAGTCGATTTGATTTGCAGGGAATAGGTACATTTTTTAGGAGTCTTCAAGGCTGCTGATAATAAATATGGAGTCTAATTTTGAAAATCATTATTGATAATGAATCGAATAGAACTACTACTACAACGTGTCACTCAAATCGTCCCAGGTTCTCGAAGGATGCCCGTGCCTCGCTGTGCTTTCCGTAAAAGTCGTCAAACCTTCAATTTCAGTTGTGAAAAATACCGAAACGTTGAGCCAGGTGTCGGAATTTTCGGCAAATCCCTTTTCTATCCTGTTCGCTTGTTGCGACGTTTTCCTGAATTCGGATACCTCGGATTCGGATGTTTTTAGGGAATCTTTTTGATTTGGCGACAAAATTTTATGGACGCTCCTGTTTTTCTTAAATTTGTGCTTCGATAATTTTTTACCGTTTTCAATCCGCCATTTTGTTTTTGTGAATTTTGTATTCAGATTCGTATTCAGCGAGCCGAGAAACCCCCGACTACAGACTTCTACCCGAATTCAGAATTATGTGGGCTTTTTCGAGATTTCGGACCACTGTGCGCCGATCCCGCGCCGTGGATCCGCTCAGAGTTCCCGCGGGAGGCGATTCTCAGTGATTAACCATGAAATGATGAAAATAGTTCAATAGAAACGTCGTATTCTTGTTGAATTAACCATTTCCGACGATAATTGGGTAGTTTGTATTTTTTGATTAGTTAATTTCGACCACTTACTCTTGCACTTCGAACACGCGGCTTCGACTGGAAATCAACCTTAATTGTGGAATAACAACAATGCAGCATTAAAACTCGATATTTCGGTTTTATTCGCCATTTTCCATGATAGGTGGGTATTGGTGATTTTTTAAATAATTTATTTCGACCACTTTACGCTTGAGGATTGAAAATCTAACTCACCTACTTGGGAAATAATAACAATACTACATGAAAACTTGATATTTCGATTCGATTCGCCAAAGGTTGATTTTCAGTCCTGAAGAGTAAAGTGGGCGAAATTAATTATTTAAAAAATAAAAAATACTCATTCATCGTTGTAATTGGCTAATTGAATCGAAATATCTAGTTTTAATGTAGCATTGTTATTATTCCACAATTAAGGTAGATTCTCAGTCCTGAAGAGTAAAGCGATCGAAATTAATTATTTAAAAAATAGAAAATACTGAATCATCGTTGTGATTGGCAAATTAAACCGAAATATCGAGTTTTGATGTAGCACTGTTATTATTCCACAAGTAAGGTAGATTTTCAACCTACAGGTTCGAAACACAGGAGTAAAGTGGTCGAAATAAATTATTAAAAAAATGAAAAATACGAAATCATCGTTGGAAATGGCGAATCGAATCGAAATATCAAGTTTTTATGTAGTATTGTTATTATTTCCCAAGTAGGTGAGTTAGATTTTCAATCCTCAAGCGTAAAGTGGTCGAAATAAATTATTAAAAAAATCACCAATACCCACCTATCATGGAAAATGGCGAATAAAACCGAAATATCGAGTTTTAATGCTGCATTGTTGTTATTCCACAATTAAGGTTGATTTCCAGTCGAAGCCGCGTGTTCGAAGTGCAAGAGTAAGTGGTCGAAATTAACTAATCAAAAAATACAAACTACCCAATTATCGTCGGAAATGGTTAATTCAACAAGAATACGACGTTTCTATTGAACTATTTTCATCATTTCATGGTTAATCACTGAGAATCGCCTCCCGCGGGAACTCTGAGCGGATCCACGGCGCGGGATCGGCGCACAGTGGTCCGAAATCTCGAAAAAGCCCACATAATTCTGAATTCGGGTAGAAGTCTGTAGTCGGGGGTTTCTCGGCTCGCTGAATACGAATCTGAATACAAAATTCACAAAAACAAAATGGCGGATTGAAAACGGTAAAAAATTATCGAAGCACAAATTTAAGAAAAACAGGAGCGTCCATAAAATTTTGTCGCCAAATCAAAAAGATTCCCTAAAAACATCCGAATCCGAGGTATCCGAATTCAGGAAAACGTCGCAACAAGCGAACAGGATAGAAAAAGGATTTGCCGAAAATTCCGACACCTGGCTCAACGTTTCGGTATTTTTCACAACTGAAATTGAAGGTTTGACGACTTTTACGGAAAGCACAGCGAGGCACGGGCATCCTTCGAGAACCTGGGACGATTTGAGTGACACGTTGTAGTAGTAGTTCTATTCGATTCATTATCAATAATGATTTTCAAAATTAGACTCCATATTTATTATCAGCAGCCTTGAAGACTCCTAAAAAATGTACCTATTCCCTGCAAATCAAATCGACTCTTCAAAAAGTAGCCGTTCATATTGAGTCCGCCATTTTGTTTTTGGAAATTCTGACTTCGGATTTGTATTCAGTAACCCCAAAAACCCGCGAGTACAGACGTTCACCCGAATTGAACAGGGTTTTGAAGAAAATTTTTACCGTTCTCGATACGCCATTTTGTTTTTGGAAACTCCGACTTAGGATTTGTGTATTTGTGTATTCAGCGACCTCAAAAACCCTCGAGTACAGACTTTCACTCGAATCGAACAGGGTTTTGAAGAAATTTTTCACCGTTCTCGATACGCCAGTTTGTTTTTGGAAATTCTGACTTTGGATTTTTATTCAGCGAGCCTAAAAACCCTCAAGGACAGACTTTCACCCGAATTGAACAGGGTTTTAAAGAAATTTTTCACCGTTCTCGATACGCCATTTTGTTTTTGGAAATTCCGACTTCGGATTTGTATTCAGCGACCTCAAAAACCCTCGAGTACAGACTTTCACTCGAATCGAACAGGGTTTTGAAGAAATTTTTCACCGTTCTCGATACGCCATTTTGTTTTTGGGAATTCCGACTTCGAATTTGTATTCAGCGACCTCAAAAACCCTCAAGTACAGACTTTCACCCGAATTGAACAGGGTTTTGAAGAAATTTTTTACCGTTCTCGATACGCCATTTTGTTTTTGGAAATTCTGATTTCGGATTTGAATTCAGCGACCCCAAAAACCCCCGAATACAGACTTTCACCCGAATTGAACTCGCTGATCAGGCTGGCGCTGCCCGGCAAGCCCCATTGAAATGCAACGGCCCTGTGTCGCTGGCTTATCTGTGCCAGGATTGGCGGACTTTAATTGACTCTAACTCGTTAACCGTTGCTTTAAGAAAAATTTTGCAAGAACAAGTTTCGTCTTAGAATAAGCCAAGGAACCCGCCAGTAAACTCGAAATATGAACCTACCGGAACTGTATAGTAGTGTGACAAGGCATCCTTTTTAAATGTATTGGTCTTAAATTCTACCATTTATATTTTTATCCATATTTATACATTGTCTTGCGTTCATATTTTATTTTTAAATATACACAAAAAAGAAACTATTTTTACAACATTTTTCTGGTTTGAAGTTTGAATTTACAATTAGTTTAATAAACAATCTGGTAATTGCTCAAAATTTCTTGTTTAATGTTTTTTATTTAACCTTCATGTAACATGATTATTATGTAATCGACATTAGTTCGTTACAGATCTTATCGGACGTTCAGCTACCGTGCCTTCAGCCAGGCACCGAGAAGGCCGTCTCGGTCTCTTCACGTCGACGACACTCAGCCCTCGAAGCAAAATTCGCATGGTGGCCCGTTTTCCGCGTTTTTTCAACGGCGAACAATTGCTAGTTTAGACAGAAAATCGTTTTTAACTCATTCTTATTTGGACTAACGCGATTCTCTTCCACGAACCCCAATCCTCCTCCACACGTAAATTGGGTTTGATCTCCTGCTTTTTTCCTACACGTATAGCTATCCCCCGCTGTTTTGCCCTCTTTCCTCAACATCCTCCGCAGCTTTTCTATCCTGTATCTTATCTCGTCTATTTCGTGTTTCTTGCCGCTCTTTTGTTTTTGGCAGTCGTCCACGTCGACGATATTCTCTTTGGTAACTAACGTCGCTATGCTTTTGTCTTGATAATAAATTATGCAGAGAAGGCATGGTCCTGTGTTCTATCATTTTCTCTCCTCTTTTCTCCTCCACGTCGAGACAGGAAATTTCTCAAGTTTTCCCAGAACCTTGAGATGATACAAACTCCTTACTATTTTGAAGCTTCTGCAAGGATGCATGACGCCACGCTACGAAATCGGAAGGAATTATGTACTTGACAATATTCTCTGTTAAGGGGAGGCTCTACTCGATTGTTACCGACATTCAGATATCTCCGAATATCTAAGTCCACGGAAGTAAATCGCAAAATACAGCTCTGTAGCGGAATTCTACACGTGATTCCGCACAGATATGTCCAAAAATATTTTGGATTTACTAAAAAATGGAGGAATGGCATGGTTTCTACGAAGTCATGATAGTAATTTCGTAGAAACCATGCCATTCCTCCATTTTTTTAGTAAATCCAAAATATTTTTGGACATATCTGTGCGGAATCACGTGTAGAATTCCGCTACAGAGCTGTATTTTGCGATTTACTTCCGTGGACTTAGATATTCGGAGATATCTGAATGTCGGTAACAATCGAGTAGAGCCTCCCCTTAACAGATTTATACAACACTCATGGAAAGCTTTGTAGCTACTACACGGGTACTGGTATAACGCGACCCTCAAACAGGTCGAAGACTTTGAGGAAATGGAAATGCTGAGATATTATTTGGTATTCTCGATTTCTCACGACCCTCTGGGGCCCATTAAAACTTTGTCCAATTAACATTGGCTTCTTCATATCACAAGAAAAAAAAGTTCAATAAACCCCGTATAATGAAGCAGCGAATATCAGAGCAATTTATACTTTTACGCTCAGACGCTATGCTATATCCGAGCACAAAATACTGTATTCAAATAAAAGTAGAACAAACATCCTTAAGGTATACACACGAAATTGTTGGTGCCAAGCAGTTGTGTCCTAAAACAATAAAGACAACTCGCACGCAGATTTGGCGTCCTTATGAACAACTCCGGAAACGAGAAAGCGCACGTTTTTTGTTTCCTTATGCATTTCCTTGATCCGCGTGGGATGGAGCAGAATCATGTTCTGACATGCCCTTCGTTGGAAGGTTAGACAGTGCTTCGGTAGAATTTGAGCATTTCATACAACGAATCATTTTTATTCCATTCAGTCGTCGTGATCATTGAATATCATCTGAACTCGTAACCGTACACTGTATGATGGGTCAACTACTTTTCCTTGATTGAAACCGTGCGCAATTTCAGTCTAGTGGAAACAGTAAGTAACTACATTGAAAAAATATGGGAAAAGTTGATTATTCGGAAGAAGTAGCCTCGAAGAACGAATAAAATTCAGTCTGTTTCTCGCATATCTCTCTTGAAAATGTACCAAGTTGGTTACGGTCGATAAATTTCACTTCTGGAAAAAAACATTTTTTTTTACCACAACTGCATTAGAAACTCGTGTTTTTTGCCCTGTTTATAACGGGATGGAAGTCACCGTTTTTTGACTGAGGAACTAAACCGGGAAAAAAACTTGCCAGCGGGAAAAAAAGCTTTTGCAGGAGGGAAAAAAACTCTCGTCACCATAGTAACGGTGAAATAAATTTAAAAAAAAAGTGGAGAACGCCGTTCTCATGGTTCTAACCTCACTTTCACTAACCTCACTTTCACTCGTTTTGATTGCATATCTGATAGAAAATAGCACATGACGTGGCAATCGAGGCTCCCTGTTTGAAGATGCCTTTGGAGCGTTCGAAAACATAAAATGAATCTCGATATATTCGCTGTTTGATCTTATCAGGGTCTCATCTCTGATTGTCTGGTCCAGCGACCGCAATGGCTTATGGGTTTGGTCAACGGCTCAGGACCGCGAGAGTGGTGTGGGTGCAAACCGTGAATTACTAACAAAGGAGATTGGTTTCTCGATTGCGTCATTGATTCTGATTGTGAAACCCTCAAAGCCACTTCTCTTGCAGCTTAGGGTGAATTTTCGAGTTCTGACGCTGTGGAGTGTTTCGAAGGTGGATGGCACTGGTATCGGCATCATATTCTTGGGTGAGGGAGTGCCGGATCTCGTTCCTTTCTTATCGCGGATCTTATCGTTCGGGTAAATTCATCAGGTATATCCTCACCCAGGATAGCGTACCGAGTTTAAATTTATATCCGCTCATGGCATAAATAGATTCCAGCCAATGTCTGGTACAAGCTTATGTGCGTACCGATACACGTAACAGACGCATTTCCAATATCTATTCTATTCGAATATCGTCATACACTGGAACTCGCGGTGGATGTAGAACATTCTTTTACGAATGTAAACTTCGTTGCTCAGCATAAAATCAATTGTGGTGGGATTCGGTGGGTAGATATAGCACGAATCCAATCTCGTATAGTGTTCCTCCATCCTGGCTGGCTATCTCTATTATGTACACGAACATGCGCAAACACATAGAAAATTGCGGGATGCACGAACAGACACACGAGACAACCGAAGTGCATCCTATCTATCTATCTATCTCGCGTAAAGTTGCAACGGGGCGAATGCAGAGACGCGACTCAGCCGCAGGACGATGCCCTCGTGCACGTTGTTATAAAATATTTTTGGATGATCGAAGTAAGGCGTACACATATACCTACTTCGTACCGTACAACTATACGGCCGTGTATACACGGATATCTGCATATCCACTCACGCGTGTCTACGTACGTCGAGTGCACCGCTTCCGAGATACAATAGAATATTTGATTGGTCATTGCGGTTGTAAAAACGGGAGATACACTCGGGTTTTCAGGTCCAAAAGTGTTGTTTCAACCGATAGATGCAGCGGAAAACAAACCCATCCACGCATCGGGTAGAGAACGAATCAAATATTTACCACAGATTAATAGCGGCATCGCCTTCATCAGGTTATAACATCAGACCAAGGGTTTTTTATTTTCCTATATCGTTGGAAATTTGTATGAAACTACTCCCAGTGAATTTACCAATACAAAAATAAATGAAACAACCATAACGGGAAATAATTCCACTGAAAAGTATCGGTCAACATTTTTCTCGATTAATTTTCAGACCAAGTTGCAGCAAATCCACTTCTGTGCTGGTCAGTTTGAAATATTTCCTTCGTTAGTTCCCAATAAACACAAAATAGTTGAATACACGTTTAAAAATGGTGGATCAAAAACACAAACACGTGTAGATAAAACGTGTAATATTCATTGAGAGAACACGTATCAGAAACGATGTAATGTCCGGCCTTTACACCTGTTTTTCAACGTTTGAAAGACGTGAATTACACATCTTTTACACAATCAATATCATCGTGTTTTAGAAACGTGGCTTACGAGGTTGTCCATACGCATTGATTTACCGTTGAAAAAACACGTATAGGAAACGATGTAACGTCCGGCCGTTCCACTGGTTTTTGATCGTTTAAAATACGTCAACTTTTACACCATCAATATCGTCTCGTAAACACTCGTCTCGTATCATCCCACACTTGCCTGCGGCTCGTGAGTGAACGACTAACACTCGACTCGTCTGAATGCTGGCTGCTCGCCTTCGCTCGTGTTACAAACTTCACACGAGGCAGATGTCACCTATCCGCACTTATCGCACACATTATTTTATTTCACTCCGTGCGTAAAGCGCGACTTTTCGCACGCAAGCGTGCGTGTAATGTGATATAAAATTTTGTTCGATACATGTGCGAAAGTTGTTTTTCTACTCGTGAGATTGTTACCCTCGCTTTGCTCGGGCGACAAACCTCCCACTCGTGCCAAAACAACCCTTTCGCTTTTGTATAGAAATATACTATTTTACAACTCCTGCGGGAAAGCTTGATTCGAGATACAGACGAATAACATCTGACAGCTGAGCAAATGGCCGACCATAACCAACCCGAAGTTAGGCGATAATCTAGGTTGACACATCGCTGCCGCCTGGGGGCGCCACTTCGCGGACGCTTCGACGTTGCCACCGACCGATGGCGCTATTGAACGACTGACTTACTTCAAAGTGCGCATGCGTGATAGTGAAGAAACGTAGATTGCTTGAAGTGCGCATGCCTTTTGGTGAAAAAATGATGATAATGCACGATGTGCGCCTGCGCGGTAGTGAAGAAATATTACTTTTTTTCACTCATATCTGAAAAGGGGCCCTTTTCAAACCAGACACAGGCATCGAAAATCAAGCTTTCCACGCAGGTGTTATAAAAAACGAATTTTGTGTTCGCTGTAACTTTTTTGCTTCCCTAAGACCTAACCGGGGTTTGAACCCGGAACGCTCGCCGCTGTTCATATTACTAGTCGCACGCCCTAACCACTACCCTATAGGGGAGACTGGGGTAATGTAGACATGCGGGGTAAAGTGACTATCTCGAATAATTTCTTGTTGAGCGATTCTAAGACGGCAGTATTTATACCGAGGGTTTGTGCTGATGTAATTTACAAAATGAAGTAGTTGAACCCCATGAAATATTCAATATTCCGGGAAAAATCGATCAATTTAGTTTCATGCCGTGTAGATTGATAATTTCCGTCAACTCAGATTTCGGATTATCGTGCCGTCAATGGCATGATTTTACTAGGTTTATTTTTTTCTCGATTCCTTGAAACGTCTACTTAATGGTACTATCAATTCTTTTTTTGTTAAACATAGTTTGCATCAAGTTTTCAATTAAATTGTGGTCGGGTTACCTGCGGGGTAATATGGTCAGGGAAAAGTGGCCATGTACGCCACGAGCACTGTTAGCCGCCGAGCGCCAACATAACCTTACTTCGGGTGACATTTGAATCGCGACAGCGGTGTCGTGTTTCGAACATTTTCAATTCGAGTAAGTATCACAATTTTCACAGTCACATGCTTTTATCAGACTCAGGACAATATGTACAGGTTTTGCAATCTTTTGACGTTATTTTCATCCTAATACGAATAAGGAATCCGTCATAATACGAATTTTTCCACTTGACCCCATAAGCTTGATCACTTTACCCCAGCATCGGGGAAAAGTGATCATTTTGCAGGTTAGGTTTATATCGATTATGACGCGAGCACATCGCAATAATATCGGGTTTGACCGTCATAATCGCTTACCTAAAGGTATAACAAACTACAAAATATATACGACATGATAAAGCTTTAGTCGATATTTTATGTTTTATGTCCGAATTAGTCTTAGGGTATCCACTTTGCCCCGGTCTCCCCTACCGCCGCTTGAATAACACTGCAACGTTTCGATATATGGATTCGCCAGGGACAACGATGACATGTTCAGAAATCAAGATTTATTATCTCTCTGATTGTTTGTTTGATCTCGTCGTGTATGTTCCTGAAATTATAGAAGGATGGAATAAACTGATTGATGTAATTTACACGTCTTCCAGACACGTAATTACACGTGATCTTTAGACCAGCCCATAACACAAGACTACGACCCGAGCCCGAACACGTCATACGTCATAGTCACGTTGATGCGACGTTTACACTTACTCGAATTATCAACGTGTTTTGCACGTGGTTTGCACGAATGTTCGATGGTTAAATATCCGAATAGTTACGTGTGTTTTACACGATTACTAGACGCGTGAATTACACAATTAATTTTTGTGTCGAATCAACGCTTGAACTTACACGAATTATTAACGTGTTGACACGTGATTTACACGAATATTCGACGGGTAAATATCAGAGTAGTTACCTGTGTTTTACACGATTACTAGACGCGTGAATTACACAATTAATTTTTGCGTTGAATCAACGCTTGAACTTACACGAATTATCAACGTGTTTACACGTGGATGCAACGTCAAATTATCGTTTAGAAAAAATAACGGTATACACGTGATTCCTCAACGTTAGATTCACCTGTATAAAACGTGGATGGAAAACTTGTGGATGGATAAACGTGTATTTTTTCCAACAACACCATATTTCCACCAATTTTACGTGGAATAAACGTGTTCTACACCATCTTGTGTTTACTGGGTTAGATAAGCTGCGAATAAACATTTGATATTGAATTACGTGTAAATGTAATCAGCAATAACTGTCCACTCACGTTAAAGATAGTAAGAAAATTTCGCTCGCAATGAGCACGAAATCCTGTTATAGTCAGCAAACACTTTTTCATGAACGAATTCAGATAGCACCGATGCCCTCAGCTGTAACATTTTTCCCAATATACAAACATAAATGAGGAAATAGAATTTATTTCGCATGGGGCTACGCCCATGCACACCCATAATGAAGTTGCTGGGCCTTTGTAGAACTTATCATTAGTGACATCCGGTGAGGATTTAATTGAGGTTCACTTAGTGAGTGTGTGCCTTGTCCTACGGTTGTAGTAGGAAAACACGTTTCTCTGGTAATTGACGTGGGTTTAGGAATAATTTTCAGGCATCTAAACGTTTTACGTTGACAAAGTGTAAACACAGTGGAGTTAGTATTTTACATCAAGTCTCTTACTGAAATTAAAGCTTTTCAAGCAAATGCTTTATGATGAAAAGCGGGACGGTTATAATCATTTAAAACGTAGTTTTCAGGACAAGGGGTCGCTTGTCGCGGACATAAAAATGAGCAGAGAATTTCAGGCCGTGGTTTTAACCCCTCGTACTTCTGAATCGTTAATTATAATACGTCAATTTTTGGTCACAATTCTAGGTGACAACGAGTGCGCGATGCTCGTCACCTCGAGTGATGCCATTAGTTCTCCTCATTTAACAGCGCTGCCGCTGGTCCTCTTCACTGTGAGGGTAATTTTTTTCAACTTTAGCCAGACAACAACTACGCCCACGTATTTTCAGCTCAATCCACTTCAGCGCAAAATATCATCAAATGAATAGCCTGGGTTCTTCCAAGTAGGTATTCGAACTGCCTGCCTCGACCCGGATCAATCATACAATTAGGCCAAATATTTGATTCACTACCTTTGTGGTTTCCATTCGCTATGTGTATTCACGTCGCGTGAATTTTGCTTACGTGTACTGTGTCGTAAGGCTAAGAAGTAACAAGGGATGGCTGGGCCAATTATACCCGCGTCAATTAATTACCTGAATTCCCTGAATAGGCAGGAAACGCGTGGTGGCCGATCACCTATATCATTGTCGAGGATCCTCCGTATCCTCTTTCCCCCAGACCATATATTCACACCCAAGCAACGGCTAGTTGAACTGCGTCAGGGTCTGTTAATCCCCATCAGACTGTTAAACACATACGAATTACCAGGCTGAACGAATAGCATTAACACCACTGAAGGACACATCATGGATTTCGAAATTAATGAAACATTCAACGATCAGAGTGCCTGAAAAACTACCTAATTTACTCCATTCATTAATAAATTTAACAAAATTTGAATCCACAATGCCAAATAAACCCGGGGTACTTACCGTGAGGTAATAAGTATTTTTTATTTCATGCGGAAAGAAAGTAACTTTTTACGTCTCGAAAGGATGGATTCTGCATTTTGTAGTCGTTATATAGGTGGATACGTACCATAACCAGCTATGGTATATATAACGAGATTACGAGCAGGCATATAGACGACGATATTAACCCAGTGCTCGCTGTTAGACAAGTAGATTCCCTGCCCTGCCACAGGTGTTAATAAAAATTATATCAATGCCTGCAGGTTGAGATGTGGGTGTGAGAACTAGGTGATTGTAGTAGTGGTGATACTAAAGTGGCCTTCGTGTTTCCGGAATTCCAGTGTTATTCCGTGTTGTGCCGCGTTATCTAGCGGATATTTCCGAGTCTCTATCTACCCTCGCGCCTCCGTTAATAGCAGGCAATTCCGTGTTCCCTCAGCTAACCCGTGTAATTGAGCCAATGTGTGTTAATCAGAGTGAGCCTCATTTGCCAACGGGAGGAGTCGGAATAGCTTTTGTAATACCTGAAGTGTCCCTCTGTGTGTGGTTATTGATTTGCGAGAGGTCTGACTGGTGGGTCGTTATCCCTAAAACCTGAATAGCGAATAAGAACTTCATCGGTCTGAATTTTTTTTCAATTGTCTTCAATCCATTAGCCACCCAGGCTCCAACGACTTTCAACTCACCTGCAAACTGGAAATCCCAGTAATCTTCATCACATTCCATCTGTAATTTATTATTGAACCAGAGAATTTGACTCCGGGATGTACGAGTCGATACGATTCAAGGTCGAAGCAAACAAAAAAGGAGAATAGAAAAAAGGTTATCACCAGCGACTGAATCAAATTAGAGTAATACCGAAGCCCGGACCAAACCCCTTTCTCGTAGCAATTTCATCCTAACCCCGAAATGGCATTACGCACAATGACCAAAAAAGGTTCTCTTCTATAAACGTAATTAGATTTTAGGGACGGCTGATGTAGGTATCTGCGGATTCAAAAGATCGTATAACTTATCTCGTAAAGTAGGATGATTATGGTTAAACTGACATTGTGATAGAACAATAGAGATTTTACCAGCGATATAAATTTTTATAGTGCGTCTTACAGTATGTCGATCAATATAAAGTTGCAATCCTTAGTGTGTCACAAATTATTCGTGATCACGGTTCTTTTCTGATCCAGCAAGTGAAGATGTAGGTCATTACATATTTTAGCCTCGATTTTAGCAATGCAAAACTCTGAACTCAACCGCTTTTAACTTGGATTTTATTCAACCCAGAAACTTCACGAATGAGTTCTCGACGCACTATTTTCCTGGTTGGAAATTTTATTAAGACCCCTCTTTCAAGTCTGATTTCCATTTCACCTTATGAATAAGTTCACAAAAGTAATAATCACACTATTTTTTGGAGGGTCCGTTTGTAGCGTAATTCGAATAGCCCGCTCAACAGAAAGGAAATAAGTGATAGATGGAATATGAGGAGAGAGAGAAAGAGTATGAGTCAGACGATAGACCAAATTTCCGCCCACACACACTCTACGGGAAGACGCTAGGGATGGCCACTCGGTGAAAAATAATCGATGCATCGATTAATCGATTATCAAAAAATAATCGAACATAACTCGATTTAATCGGCGAAAAATAATCGATTAAACGATAATCGTTTTATTTTTTAAGTATTTCAATTTTGTATTTGAGTTGAAAGTTTCTCTTCTATTCTATATATTTGAAAATTATTTGATGTACTTTGATATTTGAGGTCAGTACTTTATTATCCACTTGTTTGAATCTGAGTATTTGTCGAGGGGTTAACCACTCCAATATTTAATGTACACCTGATTACCGGTAATCACTGATTACAAGGATTACAGGAGATTACAGATTACTTATGATTACTGACTGATTACAGAATGATTACAGAAGATTACAGGGGTTTATAGGAGATCACAGATGATTACAGAGGATTACAGGTGATTACAAAGGATTACAGATGATCACAGAAAATTATAAATAATCACAAAATAAAACATTAAACATTTTATTTCATTATTCAATAATACGTGTACATACATTACATATATCTTTCTATCTTAAATATCTAAAATCACGAAAAATCAACGATTCTAATATCCATATAGAAATAATATCCCTATTAGCAGGATTTAGAACAGCACGGATATCGTTTTCAAATCACAAAAGGTTAAAAATATTAATATTTATTATATGAAGATGACTATCTTTTATGGCAGGATGTGAAATACGTTAGATACATCTTTCTATCTTAAATATCTAAAATCACGAAAAGTCAACGATTCTAATATATCCATATAAAAATAATATCTCGATTGGCAGGATATAGAACAGTACTGATATAATTTTTAAATCACAGAAGGTTATAAATATTAATATCTATATAAAGATGACTATCTTTTATGGCAGGATTTGGAATAGTACAGATGTAGTTTTCGATTTCGTAGTATCCATGGTAGTCCATCACAGCTTGGATCAACTTTCCATTCGGTTCAATAGAGAACCATGAACACAGGCAGCCTAGGCCTTTTCCTTTTCCTTTTTTATTCGGCCTTTGTACAGGAGCACTCGAAGCTGAGAATTCCCTACTCCTCCCTTTACCCGACAAATAAGAAAATGCTAGAATTCTACCGACCAGCACATTTGCGTCCGGCGATTTGAAAGCACACCAATCACCTATGGATACTGTGTCTTCCTTCACCGCCTGAGTTGGCTGACGTACGGTACCACTTGCACGATCATGTGCAGATGCCAACATTGTTACTGGTGCCTTCACTCTTTGTAGACGGTCACTGCTGAGTGAGTTGGTCCCGGAACTAAGCATCCAGCATAAAGTTGATTTTTTTATTATGGACTTATTACCTGTACCATCTGCCACTTGCACGAAAGGACTATTTGCGGGAAGTTCAGCCGTAGAAAACTTATCATCAAAAGTTTTGAGGGTCAATTTATCTGATGAAATTATACATATGTCCTCACATATAGTATCATCGTCCACGATGGTATTGTTGTTTCCGAGATTGCTACTAGTAAGTATATCTTCATTTGATGTTCCTTTTTCTCGGATGTGGTTGTTCAGATCATCGGTGACACTTTCTGCTTCGTTATCGCTTTCATTATCATCATCGTTGGGTAGTTCTGGAGGTAGCTCTCCAGAAACAGATAGATTTGAAGCACAGACTACGGGAATTTCGAACACCTTCATATTCAGCCCCTCAGCCGTGCGCAAAGCATGTTCCCGTGCGAATGCGATCGCCCGTTCAATTTCCTCGTCACTTGGTAGATAGAGAGCTGTCGCATTATTCAAAATCTCAGGTCCAGTCTCCATTAGGGTCGCTCTCTTATTACGAGGAAAGCTATAAGTGTTGTCCAGTGTTTGAGATACATCATTCTGTAGATCTATACGCCGAACGCGGTGGAGGAATTCCAGCATGCTAAAGTTGATGATTGTTGAATAGGTCGATGTCATCGAACGTGCTGAGCGGAAAAAAGATTCGCATGGCTGGCTACTCCATAACCATGGCTTCGCCAAGTGCTGATTATCCGTTTTTCGCAGGTATCTGATCATTTGGACGAGAGCGTGTGCATTCAACTCGAGGCACGTATACGTGTTTCCCGTGATGAAATTCGCAGTTGCCGAATACCCGGAATCTTTGAGCCATTGCATCCACAACCTCAGAAAAAATACACACTGCCAGATATTCTGTATTCGTAGTAGTGGAGTCATTTGACGATCCGTGAAGGAACCCACAGCCAACCGGGCCATTTCGAGATATGTGACAGTAGCCTTCGCTTCAACGACATTTTCCTTCAGCAATCGGGTGACTCGTTCATCCCATACCTTCTCCATAGCTCGGAAATTCATCTTGTCTCTTGGCTCGAGATCCGAAGGGGTTAGCATATGTTGATCCTTGCTCACCTCTGCTATGAGACACTTGAGGTGACTTGGCGATACCAAATACTGTCCCATTGGTAGTACAATAGATGGTTTCAAAAGTCGAGTTCTTAATTTGGTAGCAATGTGGACATGATCTTGGACATAACTTATAGTTCCGTTAGGATTACCCAGGAACCAATCATCCCACTGTGGCCGATCCCTCTGTATCTCCGCTGTGTTTATGTCCATCGTAGTAGCGAATGCCCGGCATTGCATTGCTTTAAGCAATTTCGGATCTCCGTCGGAGGAAAAGCCAAGAATTTGGATACCCACCTTCATAGCTTCCTCGATCATCCAGTCCCATTTGTTGATCACATCTTTGTGCTTGAATTTATTATCAGTACCATACAATGACAAGCAAAATGCTGGGGCATTGTTAACGAGGGGCTGAGCCATGATACAGTATGCATTACTAGCCGCAGTTTCATGCTTAAAATAATCCTGTATTACTGTGGCAGACGTTGCTGGAAAGGCGCATTGTCGAGGGACCCCATGCGTGTTCAGTGGCAACACAAGCCCAACGAGCAGGTTGGTTACAGGATCATACTGAACTTTTCCTGTAATCCTCGTGGCGTCCTCTGATATCCAGACTTGGAGAGGATATTTCCGCATTACCAAAAATGCTTTCAATTCCGAAAATCGAAAGTCACCCTCAATTATGGAGCTGGTAGAAGCACTAATGATGCGTTGAATTGACGTTATAGATGGTAACGCACCACTCAAATTACTGTACAAAGTCTCATACATTTGGCGCCCTCCGAGTAAAAACAGATATGCTGCGAATTTTTTTAGCGTGTCAGCATCTTGACTATATCGCCGGCCCCCTTTCTTTTTTCCTGCATTTGTCTTAGCAGTGCTGTAGAGCGCGTGTAGAAAATTACTTACAGGACGACTGACATCATCGTCGGCTGTGTCTTTTTTCGTCTCCATGTACGAATTCAAGTTCTCTCTGAGTAGAGCATTTTCGTTGATCAACACTTCAATCTGGTTCAGAATAGGAAAATAAGATGTAATCTTTGGCGTACGAACGGCGGATCTGTTCAATTTTCGCTTTCTCCTCTCGAATCTGCCATACTGTTTCCTCTTCCACTTTCCAGCTAAACAAGGTCTGTTCTTCTTGCGGATGGTGGCTCCAGACCCCAATGGCACATCCGCGTTTAAAAATTCTTCACTGGAATCGCGGGTGTGACATCTTCTTGAGAAACTCCTTCTGAAATTGTGGGGTGATCCTCGATCCGTCTTCGTTTGGCATTCTTGATACGAATTGGTATATCATCGTCGGATTCATCGCCGGAAATAGACAGCAACTGACGTGGATTGGAAGGTTCTGATATAAAAGCCGTGGGATCGTCTACCATTTCCTCAGTGAATCGGTTCTTAGAACTTCCCTGGGAACTTCCCTCGGAACTTCCCTTGGAACTTCCAGTGTGGCTATGAGGCTGCTGAAACATGTCTACCAATCGTTTTTGACCAGTTTTGGGTATTTGCCCGGATATCAACTGCGTCTTTTTCCTTATATGTGCCTTAGTGTGTCGGTGGAAATTTGAGGTGGACCATCTGTTTTCTACTTTAAGCAGACTTACTGTCGCGTTGCAAGGAGGGGATCCGAATTTACATTTGACACCGGCCTTGTATTGGTTTCCCTCACCCAGCGTGACATTTACGTCCAAACTGTCTATCATCATCAGGTCGCTATCCCCAGAATCCTTTCGCAGCCAGTTCAACAAAATTTTCGTGAGATATCGCGTTTCTGTGGCTATGCAGGAACTTTGTGCGACTTGACTCTCGGTTTGACTGATCTTCCTTTCTTCTCTAGGATGCCCTTGCTTTCTAATACTCGTAGATGGCATCTTTGCGAGATTTGTCTTCGATACCTTGTTCTTTTCCGATCGGAAGTAGTCGATAACACCTGTCAGAAAAGCCTTATGCCCAGGCAAGAACTCAAATTTTGTTGGATCGCGAGCAAAGACTCCAAAGTAATCTGGTCGCTCTTTTTCCGAAATCAAGGTAGCCATGGTCGTACGCGCGATGTTCTCCATTTCTGTGAAATTTTCAGGTTTGAAACCACGTAAGGCAAGTTCGTTGTCAAAACCCATGAAAGCCAAAATATTTTTCAATATTAGAGGAACTTTGCACGCCAGAGCCGTCTCGACCGTCCCCCAAAAATCCGCTGCACTGTCATTTCGGTCATCTTCTCGGAATTGAAGTTCATCGTGGACTGTGTCATGGCGGCGATTTTGTTCATCCGGGACCTCCTATGTACACAAATTCCCAAATCTGATGTTACATGGCCGTATATTTTTATGAAAACGAATCCGTGTTTGTAAGTATAGTATAAGCAGTAATCTTCGCGATGATAGTTGAAGATTTACAGCCACTGATACATTTTGCAGCCTGAATTACTGTAAACTATTATTGAATCGAGAATATTGTTCTTAGGTCAAGAATCAGAAAATAATATATAATAAATATGTATTCAGAAATATTTTAATTTCTGATCCAAGAATAGATTTTCTGTGAGAAGACAGTCAAAAGTACTCATAATATTTATTCGCATATTTGTACACAATTTTTATCCTCGTCTTTCTTGCAGTACACGCAGAAAAAACGATATTCTTGGATGAAGAATGACTCTTGAATTAAAAATAATTCAACATTTCAAACAACAATATTTACCTACATAATACTACTGATCAATAGTTGACAATTGATAATAATCAAGAATATCCAATTCCTCTAGTTTCTTGATCCAAGGATACCCGAAAAAAGCGATTTCCGTATGATTAAATGGAATTCTTTCAGGTTGTATAAAATTTTAAAACATTCTATAAAATTGTATCTCAGTTTTATCCCTATAAGATCAGACGGTTTATAAAATTATACATATAGAAACTTGTAGAATTTTATCTGATCAAACGAAACTCACGTTTTTCGCGTATTCTGTTGCTCGAATCGCGAATATTCTTGGTCTCGATATTTTGTATTCTTCCTTCAAGAATAAACTCTTCTGCGTGCAACAGCCGCCGTAGATGCAGATTTTCATTTATGTTCATTTGATATAATATTCGAAAATAGTCGAACATAGTATTCTAATCCTGATTCAAAACGCGAATCTAACCTAGAATCTAAACTTCGATTTCACCTCCAAACAATCCAAGTACGAAACACTCCTGGAATTCGATAGCTGTGCTGGCTAAACATCAAACATACAAGAATAGTAATCATACCTGATGAGCGTCAGATTTGGCGCCTTTAGCTGCCATTTTGAAACGGGGTTCAGACGTAGATTATCTGATAATAGGGATACCAGCCTACTACTTCGGGTATGACATGTGTTGGTTAGCAACGCTCGTAGCGACGCCATGATGCATCGGCTTCGCGGTGGCGCCACCTTCACTTTTGTCCAGCAAACATCGCAGTTTGCCATATGAATACAAGTGATTACTGAAGATTACAGGAGATTACAGGAGATTACAGGAGATTACAAGTGATTACAGGTGATTACGGGTGATTACTAAGATTTTCAGGATTACAGGTGATTACTGAAGATTACAAGTGATTACACAGTCCATGTACACCAGATTACAGGAGTGGTTAACCCCTCGGTATTTGTTATCCAATCACACATCAAATCTAACCGGAAAAACTAACAAAAAGACAAAACTAGTCAAAAGAAAATAATCGGTGGAAAATTTCGATTACGACAGAAAATAATCGATGCAGTCGATTAATCGAGTGACGAAAATAATCGATTATACTCGATTAATCGGAGAAAAATAATCGATGCTACGATTAATCGATTATTTTTGGCCATCCCTAGAAGACGCTCTAGGCATCAGACCTATTTTCTCTTATCTATCCCCTGTAGTAGTAAATTATATTTTATTCTTTACAATTTTAATTAATTTATTCACATTTAATTCTTATACACATTGTAATCGTTAACCAGCATTGATAAAACAAAATTTACACAATTTCACTATCTGCAAATCTATACAAATTAACAAAACTACGAAAACGAATTTCATCACCACGAGGCAGAGAGTCTGACGAGACGCAATATTTCCGCCATTAATTGGAAAATTCTCCTCAAATCTACGATAATCTACGGAACCTGCTTGGTCACCAAATACATGCAAAAGATAAGTTGAAATTGTTAAAATATAAAAGAAAAGGCTGTTAAAAAGACAAACAATTAAAAAACACAAATTTAATGAACAAATAAAATTGTAAAGATATATTCGAATCAAATGAGCGTAATTTTAAACAAAATAATTTTTAAATGGTATGATTGTTTTTTGGTATGAATGTGATTTTAACTTTAATTGTATTTTTCTACACCTTTTGATTATTGATAAAATTTGACATTGAAATTTATACAATTTTTACACAAGAAATTCGTTAAATAAATCAAAAAATTAACTATTCGAAATATTATCACACTGAAATTGCTTTTTGTTAATTTATTTACAATTTTAAGTACCTTTTTTCGTTATATTATTGTAGCAGACAGGGCAATCTGTTACACGTTATGATCTTAAGAATCAGGCGACCAATTTAAAAAATATCCAGAAATAACCCCAGCTGTCAGTCGATAATCAATATTCATAATGAATAATGGTACCACTTGCGGTTGCTATGTGATAAATGGTCAATTGTTGGACACGAAATGGTTTAAGGATTTTTTCCCAACACATATGTAAAAATAGGCGATTTTGGCCGTCTGCTGAAAATGAACAAAATACGCTGTTTCTCAATGAATTGGGAAATAGAGAATTATTTTTCCACTAGAGAACAAAAACTAGTCCTGCCCACTGGTGAACACAACACACGCGTTCACTAGTTGGGGACTGGTCTCATTTCTTCACTAGTGGAGAAATGGTTTGCTAGTTTGGTTCATTTTCAGCAGACGGCTAAAATCGCCTAATTTTACATATTTGTTGGGCAAAATAGTATGTGCATGTCGTGGGCAATGACGATTCTCAGTACGTGTGATATCCGCACTCGCCTTCGGCTCGTGCGGCTATATATTCACACGCACTCAGAATCGTCATTTTTGCCCACTCGTTGCACAATATACTATTTTTGGACTCGCTATCACCACATCTAACACGCGATAGTAATGTTTGGAAGATTTAGCAACGACCTCAGCTGGTACAACATCGACGTAACAAAATTGACAATGACTGTCTTACCACCCTTGAAGTGCCTCGCTTGTGCAATTACGATGTGTTTTCGTAGCTCGACGTATAGCTGCATGTAGGGACGAAAGTCTTCGTTCTACTGATACCAACCAATGCTTTTCCAGGGAGCAAGTGGATGGGAAAACCACTTTATTTTATTTGTACAAATTGTTCAGAGAACATCCAAGTGTAATAGAAAGCTTGAGACGTTTCCGTTTCTCTTATCCAATTAATGTACCGGTGAGTAAACCCGGTACAGTTTACACGGTGAAGACTACTGTTTGATTTACAAACACAATGATAGAATCAATAAATTGTGTAGAGTGATTGGAAAGGAAAAGACAGCACATGACATCTTGTCAAGTTCCCTGAAAATTTATCAGACCAACAAAATTTATAGCACTATGTGTACAGAATGTTAGTCGGGATTGAGTTCCAAATTCTACACCTGCCGATTCTGAATTGGTAAATTCGATTCAATTAATGAATTCGCGTAAGGCCTATATAATTGGATTTCTTGTTCAGTGACTGAAACTGGAATATTCACAAAAACAGTGCGATAAACGGATTCAGTCATTTGGAAAGCGGGTGTTGGTAAACTCCTGCCAATGAAAAGACTACTTATTCCCTTCCATTTGTGCAATGCTTTGTGACAGCGAAACAGTCTCATCTCAGTAAATGATAAAAGTATTTTGAAATCTTTTTTCAAATCAACTAATTCCAACTGAATGCTCCATTTTGTCTCCGCTGCCTCAAAGGAAAATCAATAGAACGAAACAAAACTCTGAACCGTATTGTACGCTGTGCTATAGGTCGGATCCAATTAGGAAATGCAATCCTCTGACAAGACGGTGAAGAAATAAATTAGTTGAGGCGTACATGTTCCGAATAATGGCTCCATGATCGTAAATTAATCGTCTACAGGATTGAAGACAGAAAGAGGGTAGATGCATCGAAGATTGTGAATACATTTTTTGGGGTCATAGAATTTCCGTGCAGAACTTTGAGAAACTTTTTCTCAGATTTAATTCACTCGTTGGACATAATTCATACCAGAGCATCAATGCTGCCACAGGTTTGTGAATTCTATGACTTACTGGTGAGCGTCGTGACGATGAAAGAACCTCCACAAATTTAAATTACAGAACCGTGTTTATTTACCGACAGCTGCAAAGTGGGAGTGAACTTTGAAGTGTACCAAATTCGATTAAAATGTCACCCTATCCGCTTCGGAGGTCGCGTTTATTCGCTAGGTATACCACGCTGGTTGGATCAATGCACCCGATTGCCATTGTCCTTCGGCATCCCGCAGGGGAATCCAAAATCCGTAGCGTTTAAATTCTCGGTTTTTTCCCTCTTTACTGATCAATTCTTTGTGTGTTTATTTACCGACAGCTTGCTATTTGAGCTTGCATCAGTTGTAACGATTCCATGATATTCGGGGTTTGCTTTATGGTACACGAATATCTATGCCGCCATTTTCCAGTCGATTCTGTCTTCGTTATTCATGGTAATGGCAATATCGCTACACGAGGGACTATCGCGGTTGCTACACTGAATTTCAAATAGAATTCGAATACAACTGGGTCAGATGGAACGAAGGAATTCCAAATTCTAACTATATTCTCAACTTTGCATAGTGCTTCACATTCAATTGAATTCTGACTTCGAAATTCTCAACTTGGGAAGTTGCTATCATACCTACGCAAAATTAAACAATACAAAATAGTGATGTATTGGTCCATGAACTCAACGGTGCAGTGGCTCCGTAGAAGAAAAAAAAAGGCTGCGTGAAAAATGAATGTGTGAAGCCATGTGTCAAAGGCCTGAAAATTAGTTATTTTCAGGGAATTAAGGATGCATTGGCCGTACAATCTCAACCAAAAGTGATTCTCGTCAACAATATTAGATACTTCGGGATAAGATAAAAATCGGGAAAAAATCAACCACAATCAAGACGATCGAAGTATTAACTTTGAACAATAATAATGCCCAAGAGTGACTAATAAATTGTTTAAACAAAACATTGTTCAACAAATTTTCTGGTAACGTTATTTTTTTTCATTTCAAATGAATGCCCTAATTTTTCTGAACACACATGCATTTTTAAAGAATTTTGTCACTATTTTGAAATTTCCGTTTTCGAAAATTTCCAAATTTGAAAAATGGAAAAAATCTGAATCTTGAATATGTTTTTGTGAAAACGATGTAGATTACAATTCCGAAGTTTCCGGAGCGTGGAACAAATAGTTTCGTAAATACAGCCTTTACAAATTTTCGAAAACGGAAATTTCAAAATAGTGACAAAATTCTTAAAAAATGCATATGTATTCAAAAAAATTAGGGCATTTACTTGAGATGAAAAAAAAAAAATAACGTTACTGGAGAATTTTTTAAACAATGTTTCGGTCAACAATTTATTGATAACTTTTGGGCATTATCATTATTCAAGATGATACTCTTATCATCTTTACCATGGTTGATTTTTTTCCGATTTTTATCTTATCATGAAGTACTCAATTTGCCGACGAGAATAATTTTTGGTTGAGATTGTACGGCGAATATTAAAATCGAATCTCTCCCACCGAATCTCTCGCAATTTCATCTCTTTTCAAAATCACTCGAAATTGATGGTTGTACAAAGATTTTGACGAGAGAATATCCAAATTTGAGAAACGTTGATTGAACCGTTGGGTTGAAGTGTATTATAGGTGTAGATATCAATAAGCGTTGTTTTCCAGTACACACATTTGTCAGGTCAAAGTGGAACTAAGTCTATGTATTATATGACCCCCAGGGAGGTGGAACGGGCAACTTTCTGAAGCGAAAGAAAGTCGGGTGGTGGTACGAGTTGAAAGTTTCCGAGACACTGTGCCTGGGCAAGATAACGTACGTGGACGTCGCACTTACACGTGGCTGGACAGCTATAGCCACCTCAGTGTCTTCCAAGTTTGTTGCCACTGGATAGAATTACGTAAGTTTTCAATAACAGTTTTATGTGACGATCTAGCGTTGGCCTTTAATAAATTCATCATAAATCCTTCCCACTTTCGCTCAATCTGAAGATGAATCTTGGTCATCGTCATTTTTATCTTTGTTAGTTATATTTTTATTTTTGTTGCCTCGAGTAATTTAGTAGCCCAGTATTCACGGAAAAGTAAGTTTCACATGAAATTTTTGTACACACAAGTGATGATTCTCAAGATTTATTAGATTTCGTTAAAACTATCGCTGCGCAACTTTTGATCATATGAAAAAAGTGCAAAAACTTGTTCAATATACAAAGAGTTTCAGGTGACCGCACAGGATGTACGACTTTGTAAACTTTGATTAAATTCTCATTACAAAAGGATATGATAGGTTCTGTTGATTACGAAGCTCCAGCCGCAAGTGGTAGAAATTAAGAGTATCACTGTAAGTATATACAGTAAGGGTTCAAATAGCGCGAAAACATCACAAAAAGTGAAAATAAAAAGCTCCCCACTGAGTAAAGTATCTGAATCTGTAATTAACACCGTTGTAACAAAGTTTTTCTTTCTCTCAACGACGAGGTCTGGACAGCAAAAGAGAGAGAGAGAGAGAGAGAGAGAGAGAGAGAGAGAGAACGAGTATAAACGATGTCTGAAAAAGAGGGAACACGGCAAAAGGCGACAAATATTTTCCATTTACGTCGTTGACGGATTGCGGCAAGCTGATGCTTACGCGACAAGGTTGCATGGGCTAAAATTACTTCCAGACGTTGGTTACCTAGACCCGGGTACATCAAAAGCGACGTGGGAAGAAAACTATGAATAAGCATCTGCAGGAATCGAGCGGAAGCAGGAGCGATGGAATTTCCGCGTATACGTCACACTCACGTTCCAGGTACGCTTCGAGGTAACAAGCAATACCATCACCTTCCACGGTATTTCGAGGATCGATGAAGATACCACCATGGAATTTAAACAAGGTTACAGAACACGCTATCGCATTGAGTCGATTTGGAATATGATCCCAACAAAATTTGTAGTAACAAAATATTGAATTATTTTTTTCTACTTCAATCGTGTTTTCGTCATCTTCTTTTTCTTTTAGGAGAAGAAAAACCGAAGTTGTACGCATGGAAACGAGATACTGCTATTTAGGGTTCGTTCAGTAAGGTAAATCGCAGAGAACGAGGGTGGAGCGGAACTGCCAGAGGCGTTGCGCCTGGAATATTTGTTGAAATTAATAATACAATTTCCGCAATTCCGACGAACACCACTCTCCCTTCAGCTAGCCAGCGGAGCGAGCTTTTAGCTGGGCATTTTATTATCCCTCACAGCAAATGCGCACTCTGGTCCAAACAAAAAATTGAAATGTGGATAAGAAGGGGCGGGAAGAATAAAATCTGCGCTGAAAACAGGGAAATCATAATATCTTTGTAATCCTCGTTCTCATCCATCGGTATCAAAGATAATTCGACGTACGTGCGCGGAACATTTTGATGATAGGTATAATCAGATCCTCACGGCTGCCGGCTGCAAAGTTGCCCTTCGGCAACTCCTCGGAGTTCTGAACGTCCCAGGAAGCGCAAGACTTCACTTTCCGTTAAGGTACTCCGAATCCAGTCGGCGAATGTAAATCCGTAGAAAATCAACCCCGTACCCAAGGCTCACGCTTCTTAAATACCCACTTTGCATGGTATTGCTCGAGGCTCCGCCGCGCCGGGCACCGACCCATCAGGCCTTGGTGAGCCACACGAAACTTACGTAGGGGTAAAACCGAGAGGATCGAGTCCCCCGAACCAGGTAGACTTCCCATGAGAGATCTCGCGGGTTAGAGTACCTTATATCAACGGAGAGCTGTGAGACTGTTGTGGACAAAGTGGGCTTAGATAATAATAATCGGAACAGAAAGAAGGGAGGAGAAAAGGGAAGAATTGTCATCTCCTCCCTCAAACAGCCCGAAAGGCTTCGCACGAAGAGATAAATAATTTTTATCCAGTGGAAGATTGCAAGCGAACTGAGGCTTGAAAACATTGTTTGTAAGTATTCGTTCACTTTATGCGATTAAGCACGGTCCTTGATTTCGATTTTTTTAAATTAATTTTGATATCATGCAGCTAATGGACATTTGCGATAGCTTTCATTGAGGCTTTTCTGCTTGGAGAAGCGCATGGCATCGTTACGACGTTCTGACGAAGAAAATGAAATTGATAGGAAACCAGGATGAAGACTGCAGTTCTCGTAGGATTAACATAACAATACCATGATTGTTCCCGTAATTTTGCGGCGGAAATTTTATGGTCAAATTATCCAGTATTTTTACATAATAGCCGGGTGTCGTTGTTGCTTATGAGCGTTCTTGGAGTATACGAGGTAACGTTGGCTGGTCACAGTACATTTTTCCGTTCTACCGTTCTCCATTTCTCGGGTCAGGTTAAGCTGAGGAACTTCCATGAGTCACGTAGTTAATCGAGTTCCACACTCTGCAAGAAATGTGAAAAGCAGTCCACACCGGTTCTCGTCGTAGAAGAGAGTGTTTTAATTAAATTTTCACCAAGTATATCCATGTAACTAGCATGTGCCTAATTTTCGGACTCACTTCTCTTTCATCTCGATCCAATTCATGATTCGACTACGTCTGTCTAGGCACCTGATAAGAGCGCACAATTAAGTTCCCAAAATCGAATGGCGTTTTCTTCAAGATCAACGACTTGCAAAGAATTTCGAGTTCACTCTAGAGCCTCTAAACGCTTTTACGCAAGCCTAATTCGTTAGGCGGTATATCAGCGACCTCAAACATAAGCCAGATGATAAAAAAAAATGGCGCTTGACACTGTCAGAACACGCGGGAGACACTTCCGGTTCATTGTTTGGGGAGAAGGATAGCCCACCACGACGATCTCACACTTTCCTAACATTTTATGTTCAAAGATAAGCGGCTCTGAACTACAGAAAGGTTCGATAAAGAAGGGTGAAAGAGGAAAAATTTTGTATAGTTTAATATCTTTCAGTAGAAGTCCCCAGTATAGAAGAAACGTTTTCCGCTACGGAATTTCATCGTATTATTGAAAAGTTGATTTGGCTGTTTGGTGTTTTCTTTTCGTTGTTGTTAGGTGACCACGTTTCATTCCCTCCTCGTGAATCTATTAAGATAAACGGTATACCTATGGGGCTGATGACGAACTTGTCATTCAAATCATTTTTTTACCGGCACAGGAATTAAGAAGTCACTACTGCGGACTACCGTTGACTGCCTGTGTCCTTCAATGATTATATAAGTGAAGCACCTCGGTCCCGATGACTTTATATCCGCGGGGTCCGACTGTAGTGAGATGAAAAGTTGAGAATGTCGCTCCGATAACGAAGACATTTAGATAGCGATGAATTCTTTCCTCGGCACTGATTGTCAAACGAGACGTTGACCCATTCATGAAAAGCTTGAATAGTAAATCGATGCCACAACGATTCTTCCCTTCGCTAGAGCCGAAGAATCTGCCGGGTAGGAAAAAACCTGTATTGAAAATGCTGCGCATATACCTATATCACATCTTTTCGTTAAAGAATCACGTTCTATGTGTAATAATTAAGTAAGTAAGTAAGTAATCATTGGCTAGTTAAGTGTATCTGGCACAGAATTCTATGGCATTTATCCAACAGTTCTTTTTTCAGTGTGCGGTTTTCGATTGGAAAGAAGTATGATACGCTCTGGTATCTGCAGACACCTTCATTTTACATCACCTGCGGGTCTACTCCTCTCACGCTGGCTTCAGAGCCCTGCTGACTTTGACTTCGCATTTCATCTCTCCTGTACCGCCTCAACTGAGATCCATTCAGAAGCCATTCACTGGGACGGCTTCAGATTACACCCGCGTTATAACACTCTTATCTTATTTACGATTAGCTTTCGCCACTGGCGCACATTAGATATAACCGCATACGTATACGCCCACAGGAATAAAGACGGGGACATGTATATCTTCCATGACTGATTGTCGAAGCCATGTATTGGCTACCAGTATGTATATTATAGGTGTGAAACCGCGATCGATATATAGTTGAATCTGTGTGCGAAGATTTATTTATGGCAATACCTACGTCTGATGCTATGATGTGGTAAGTTTCAAGGGGTGATTACTGGAATATGTTGCGGTGAAAAAGTACCTATGTAAACCTGTTCAAATTTGGATGTTTCAGGATCAAGCATGTGGACTCGATTCCCGGTTGGAGGTTGTCAGCTTTCGTTGGAAAGTGGAACTGTGATAATTGCAAGGACGTCAAGTTGCGGGTGGACAGGGAGTTTCGAGAACGTTAATTAGACGCCATTTGCAACGGCTGATGACGGTTCATGTTGGATGTTAAACTCCGGGATTTGTATGTACCTGTTTTTCTACAGAAACTTGAGCTTCCATGTGTCATACCGACTGACCTCCTCAGCCATGCGAATGTTTCACTCAACCAGAAGGAAAAGGATATATGAAGCACATTAATAACCGTAAAAGTTTCAAACAGACAAATTTATGAGAAAAGCATAAAGTCTTCGTCTGCGGCAAACTTTTCAATTCATAGGTACCATTTATTCTCTTCCCACAAATATGTAATGGGAGAGGGGCGACCCAAAATCACACCCGTTTAAAACCTTATCGGTTAAATTTCAGCGAATGAAACAAGATTAGCAGCATTCATGTAATTAATAGTTTCGTGTTTTTGGTTGATTAACTTTTCCCCGAAGCTCGCAAATCAGTGTGAAGGGTGAAACTTTGAGATTTCTGTAAATTGATCCTAAAGTTACGCTTCTAGTTGCTAAACGATCGGTGGTGGTTGTGTAACTCAAAGTTTGAGCTATCCAGTTGTAAGGCATCATGAAACCACAGCAAGGATACAATTTGCGGCATATTGTTACGGCATTCTATGAAAAATCATGTAAATCCTAAATACCAAGAGTCTGAGAAAAAAGCAGTGACAAGCTTTCCCAAAGCTTGCTTGCAAGTTGACTTGCTCAATTACAGTTATGATCAACACCAAAAATTACAATTTCCGAACTTCCAGACCAGGCTGAGCAAAAAAAAGGAACAAAAATTTATTATTTATAGTATATTGTGTGATAAGCGCGGAAAGAAGGCGATATCCGATGAGTGTGAAGTTTGTAACACGAGCGAAGGCGAGCAGCCAGCATTCACACGAGACGAGTGTGAATGCTGTGCGAGCCAAGCGAGTGATTCAAACTTCACACGAGGCAGATGTCGCCTATCCGTACTTATCGCACACGTTATTTTTTTATAACTCCGGCGGGAAAGCTTGATTTGAGATGCAGACGAATAGTATCTGACAGCTTAGCAAATGGCCGACCATAACCAACCCGAAGATAGGCAATAATCTAGGATGACACATCGCTGTCGCCTGGGGGCGCCACTTCGCGGACACTTGGACGTTGCCACCGACCGATGGCGCTATTGAACGACTGACTTACTTCAAAGTGCGCATGCGTAATAGTGAAGAAACGTAGATTGCTTGAAGTGCGCATGCCTGTTGGTGAAAAAATGATAATAATGCACAATGTGCGCCTGCGCGATAGTGAAGAAATATTACTTTTTTTCACTCATCTGAAAAGGGGCCCTTTCCAAACCAGACACAGGCATCGAAAATCAAGCTTTCCTCGCAGGTGTTATAAAAATTCAATTTGAACCCTCTGCAGCTTCAGGGTTTTATCGGAGAGTGGAAATCTATTGTTTTTCATGTTGGTTTCGAGGAAGTGGGTAGGCGAGGAAAGTACAGTCATCTACCAGCGTAATTCCCAATGCAGCAGGGTGGAATCTTCGCGTTAAGATCCTGTTTATACGTTTTATAGTTGTATAGTTGGCTCGCTTTGCCTAATTGGATCTTTCGTACCGCTTCATCTCATCCAGCAAATGTGTATCCTCCTGGCTATCATTTTGCGGCCATCTAATTTTTTACTGACCCAAATGTCGCAGACGACCCAGTATGTTACCTCATCAGATCCTAACAATGAATGTGAATGGTAAAGGATTTCCTAATTTTCAAAACAAAATTATACCGGACGAGTCCTTACTGTTTGTAATATGGGCAGTAAAAGAGACAAAAAATAGGACCTTCACAAAAAAAAAAAATGTCGTCTCAGGAAATCCATACGATTCTTTTGTGTTAGATTCGCATTCATCCAATACTCAATGAAACGACCCAAATTCAGAATGAATACATGGCATGATTGATTTGGGAGCGTTCAAATATTACGTAACATTAATTATGGGGGGGAGGTCAGCCAGTGTTACGGTCATGTTACGTGGGGGGAGGGGGGCGTCAGTTGCCTGTTACGTAACTTTAATTGAACACTAAAAACGAGACAAAAATGTTGAACCTTTCTGGAATACCAAAATTTAGTATGAGAGATTAAAAAAATTAATTCTATATATGACAATTTTGTAGATTAATATGGTTGGGATAATGTTACGTAACATGGGGGGCGTAGACTCGTGTTACGATTTGTGAAAAAGGGGGGAGGGGGGTCAAAATCGGCTAAAAAAACGTTACGTAATATTTGAACGCTCCCTTTTGAGGACATTCTAAAAGTTTTATGATATGCATATTTGAGACATGTAAAAAGCTCAGTTGTGGACGCGATTTGGCCCTATACACTAGACTTCTACACATCTGGCAGCCTAGGTTGCCTGTGGAAAATTTAAGCGAAAAATAATGGGGGTGTAAGAGTTTGCCCTAAGTAATATGCATCTTTTTAGTACCTCGTAGAGGCTCAGCTCTACTTGAAGAAACATCCTGTTCAATTTCCTAATGGTAACGTTCTGCTGAAGAAATGTTCCGTTTATTGTGAGCAGATTTTTTAAATTCTGAATCCGTTCACAAGCTTGCGTCGTGAGTCTATTTACTTGTACATAAATATGAAAATCGATAAGTGATTCTCAGCATGACGGTGGTTCCGGAATGCGGTAGGGGCCCTCACGTGTCACCCACACGCTAATCTTTTACCGGAATATGATTTTAGGCGCGTTAGTTTGACAAATACGTTGGTGGCTGGTATATGAAAAGGAAATCCCGGTTAAAACTCGACCAATTCGACCCCAACGACGGACCTCAGATTAGCAGCGCGCCCGTGGAGTGGCGGCAACAGATAAAGTGATTACTTTCAGCACCCGGTCTCATTCAGATCCTTTCTTTTTTTTTGTTCATTTAGGTAGTCTTTTCAGAACCCCTGGGGGAAAGCAGTGATAAAATTAAGCTCCACTTGGCTAAAGATTTATATTTATACAATGCGAATGTATTTGTGTCTACGTATTACCCAACTTTAGTGGTAAATGTAAGTACATAATGCATACATTATCTTTCTCAACTTATCTCTCCGAAACGAGCTTAAAGCGAATCTCATCCAGGTTCAAACCACGTAATTTCTCTCATAACTTTATTTCAATGTATGTCGACAGGCTCCCCTTGTTTTTGAATGTTGATACAATATTCATAGATTCACCTGATTCGAAACACCAAATACTCTCTGATTCAACTATAGTAGAACCCCACCTATTCCACAAAAATAGGAACCCCCACTCTCTGTCCTTCGTCGCGCGCAACCGGTGCGCAGAAGGATGCGCGCGTCGCTTATATATTACAGTTTCGCCTCATTGTTAGTCGGAGTGGGCCTCAAGACAGGTTCGATTATACTTCGAAGTATTTCGTTATATCAGTTCTTGTCCTTGTCGCTAATTCTTTGTCGCTGGTTTCATAAATAACCTGCATCGATAATGGTCGACAATTTTTTGCGTGATTTCGGCGCCAAAAAATCGAAGTTCAACGAGCTGTAAGTGGATCATGTCGATGGATATGCGTGCAGACACAACATTAACGCTTTTTGCTACTGCCGAACGATCATGAGGATGTTTTCCTCCGGAAGTAGCGCCCCGTATGAAAGAATCTTGTGTGGCTTCAAGACTTCCAGGGTCGTTTTTTCTCTAGAAACACGGTTGAAATTTCTACCGTCACCGTCGCTCACTCCTCGACTGAGACACGTCCGTTTAGCGACGTTCTGTTTTTACGAGTAGATACTTTAAATTGCTGGAGACATCAACGATCTTTTCAAACTTTTTTGCTCCTCGCGGGGCAGTTGGCTTTCAATCTTTTTCTCCGCCCCTTGCCGATTCCTGAGGTTTGGGGTTTAAAGTAAACGTCAGCTTCGTAGATTGCCCTAGAATTTCGATGTTTTGTTCAGCCCTTGTTTTTGCCATGTTTCTTATGGTTTCGATACAAAACAGAGTAATATCGGTGTACTTTATAGCCTCTGCAGTTGATGAAAAATACGTAATCTATTCAGCTCGTAAGCCGCAAAATCAGCATTGTGCAACGAATCCAAAATACATTTTCTTACATTTATCACCCAGCGTATGAATCAGCGTCCCTCGTGCAAACGAAAATGCTGACTAACGATGGGTGAAAAACATGACAAGACGGCATTAACTATGCCAGGAAGATTAACGTTTCGTTGGCTTTGTGCAAATTTGACGCAAATCAGAGTATTTCAGACAAACATCTATTATCAAAAATTTCGAGATTTCCAAACCAATGGTTTTTGAAAGTAACATTCAACTCAGATCCACTAGCTCAATACATGGAAACGGTGCGTTTATAATAGTTTCAACTAAAAGTTTTTCATACAGTTACCATGAAGAACTTTTGCAGGCTGCTACCCGTTCGCTTCCAGAAGTTATTCGCTCTGAGATATGGTTTAGGAAATGAAATCGTACTGTTCCAATGGAATGCGTCGAAAGTAATCTACAGAGCCTTCACCTCGCTGTTCATAAGAAAATTTGAGTCTGTTTGTAGAAAGCAATAGCAATAGATTAATCTAATAGGAATTTTTAGTTATCCCTTAGGCTTATCGTCAGAAGATAGGCGGTTACGAAAAAATCCCTAGGCTTACTGAACGCTTTCGTGAGTGTGAAAAAAGGAAAGGAGGTCGCGTTGGTTACAGTGTAGGTCCGAAGAATAGCACGCGACGAGAACCGAGCTGTTGACATGTCAGCCCATTATGCCTGCCAGCTTTCATCCGACAAAGAGGCATTTAAGGGGTAAAATTGTGAATTCAATTTTGTGTAAAGATGCGACTAGCTCTGAATAGGGGCGACGTGACGTCACAATGCCTAACCCTATAGCTTTCACGAAAAGTGGGTTAAATAATTACACCTCACACCTGCCTACACACATTTGACACATTGGTATTATACTATACATGACTTGCAGTCTCCAAATACGTGCATCCACAAGTACTGAATGATACTTGATAACAGAATGGATAAAATTTAAAATGAAGTTATCCAACAAATGATGATATTGTATAACAGGGCCACTACAAGAGGAGTGTAAATCAGTTTCTCTTCAATATTTCGAAATGCTTCTACGTTGGTTTCAATTATTGGGAAGAGTGGAATTGTGTCGATTCGAATGGACGATGAACGATCGATGTAACATTTTCTGAACAATGAAAGATGTGGTAATAAGGGAAGGGAATAAGGAATGGAAGGTATTTTAGTACTTTCCTTTGCACGTATTTCTGCTGAATCTAGAGGACCTGGCCCCATACAGTGAATAAGTTAGCACTACTACGACCGCTGGTCGGAAAGTGCTTGGTTTTTTAATTTGTTTGGTAAATTACACTTCTCGTAGTAGAAAAAGTGAGTGATCTGAAATTCTCTCTATTGTGTCTGGAATCATTGTTATGAGCGATACGCTTCAATCTGCGTTTTTTGTGCTTCTCTTTCTTTGCTTTGCAAGTGTTTTTCTTAATTTTCTTGCTTTAGAAATCCGAGTAGTCTTCAATACTATCCAATATGGTTATTGACATCAATCCAACATTGTACAATTGATGCTGTGAAAAATAATCTAACTATGTCTTTGAAAATACCCTAACGAATATTCGACCACGTGAAAGCCTGAAGGGTACGACGAATTCAGTGGAACGGGATGAATCAAGGTGGTGAAAAAAAAAGAGAGATGCAGATGCGCTTTACGCGCGGAATACTCCATATACAACCGTTAGCAGCGTACATCATGGGAACAGAAACCATATGAGGTGGAAATTACAAGCATGCATATTACATGCGATAGTGCGAACGCGATTATTGTACAGGTGTGCGCGTACGTTTTATACGGTCCCTGTACAGTATCTCAATATTCATGTATATATGTGTTCAGATATGTTCTATCGAACCCTGAATAACCAGCATTACGAGCAACCAACATCCACGACACATCGGATCAAGTATGGTTCAGGAATATTTCATGCCTGGTTGGAGATGGTGAAACCGATGCCGTACCTTTCAACGCACTCTCGTGTTTTCACGAAAAAGTTTCGTCTCCTGCTCGATCCAGCCTCACGGTCTCCTAAAAAGAGAGAACTGATTCGAACGTTTTTCGGTCACTTTCCCTCGGAAATAAGTCGTAAACTATGTCAGTATAGTCCGCCGCAGGGTGCACCTTTTCCTACACCCTCTTTCACTCGAGCAGTTCAGGCAAAGCGAGACGAAAACTTTTACGACCGAATATATATGCGGTCAGCAGAGTATAAATGTTTTTGAAAAATACCCGTGGAACGGTCGCAAATATTTCCGACTCCTTAAACGCGTCTTCAGACTGAGTTTGAAATTTATTTTAATCGTTGAATTCATCCCCCCACACGTGAAACGAACTTTTATCTGACTTTGGGTTCTTTCCCCTATCTTACGGCTCCTAGTCTTCCTCAGACGAGCAATCTTCCGTATTGTTTTTTCGACCATACGTCTTTGTCTCGTTCGCTTCTGCCGCATTCCACCCCCCCAACCTTTAGCTCGGACTATCCCAATACTTTTTACCAGCGTGCTCGCGTCCACCTGTCTCAATTCCTCCACCCTAGGCTATCTAATCCCAATCCTGAATTTAGTTGTCTCAGACTTCGGAGCTACCCACTGCTGCCAACTTTCGGATCCTCTAACTTTTCGATGTATTTTCTTTCGACTGTATTTACATTGCCTGCTGACATTGGGCTTCGGGGCAGCGACTGATTGAGTTCATCAGAAATTGAACGAAATAGAAAAAAACACCAAACTTCACTACGATTATTAAAAAGTGGCATTTTTTCGAACCGTTGTATCGTAACGAGTGAGTTGATTCACAAACTTGAGATTCGAGGCCCTATTTCATTTCCTGTGAAGAAAAAACTAACTTACAGTTGGCAATATTGTAAAGATGAAAGTAATTTTTACAGTAAAACTTGTACGTGCTTGCGGTTTGGAACCCATTTTTTTTAAGGTATATATTTTTAAAACAATAAGATACCCTCACCGTGTGCCACAAGTTCTTAAATTTAGTTCGCTACGCACGTCCAAACCCTTACCAGTGTTACTCGACCGTTTCCTTCTCATATTTATATATATTCTAAGTATTTCTATCCTTATGTACTTCGATAAAATCTTCAATTCCCAATCTGGGCCTCGAGTCTCAAACTTTTTACCACAAGTGCCAGAATTCCGCAGGAAGTGAAAATTATAAGTAAAAAGATATCTGAAAAAGATACGTCATATTCAATCCCTAAGACGACGATCTCGAGAATTCTCTGCTAGTAAAAGTAAAGTAATCAAAGTACACGTGTAAAATTTGAAATCCAAAAGCGTATGAAAAAAGCTACTAAAAACATGTATATTTCAAATTAATTCCGAATAATAACTTTATCAATACGAATTCATTAATTTTTTCACCCCAATAATTGAATTGAATCTTAATTATGTCGAAACCCTTAATTGAAACGTAATAATTAATTTTTTTTTTGTTTCATTCGCAAAAATAAGTATCTGTCGCAATCAAAGGATTATTAAACTCTGAAATTGAAGAACATTTCTTCGAGACTTTACATAAATTGTTTACTCAAAAAGGATTACGTAAGCTCCAAAGTCTGGAGGCGATAGGCTACGAACTGCCAGGGGAATTTCGTACCTTTTGAATATATTCATGATTTTCCCTCGACTCCGATCGCCTCTGCCTCTTCTAGATTTCTAGACCCCTGCCTCCTTTCACCAGTTCCGTTTTCCACCGCCTATCCACCCCCTAAGATCCGCCCTGTGCCCCAAAATCGAATGGAAATACATGCAGTTATAGACGGAGATCGTGTTTAACCCCCCTCCTGCTCCTCCTGTCCTGCTCCTATTACTACCTGTCCCCCTCAACCCCGATGCACAATACTGTAATTGTGTACAGCGATCTGGTTCAGTGCCCATTTCCCCGACCAAGATTGACAGGATTCGAATCGTTTGGGGATGGAAACTGAATTGCACTGCGTGAATGCCCGTTTGCAGGTTTTGTTCGGCGATTTTTTTAAATTATATATCAATCAATGCATGTTACGCATGGGCAGAGCAATACTATGAAAAAAAGTCCTTGTGAAATTGCGTTAAAATGAAAGCGAATTAATAGTACCACGTCAGTTTTCAATGAAGTTTTGTAGAAAACAGTGTTTTACAGTAATTTTTTACATTCATAGGATTACTGGGTATGAATATTCGTACTTGCAAGCAACCTCACACTTCGTACAAATTGGAGATAAGAATGTTCGAGATCGTGAGGATTTCGAGTATCTCTGTTGGAATCCAATTACTTGTTTGGGTTTTCGCTACACGAAGCATCAATTCTTTGGCGTGGATTATAGCAAGAAGATGAGATCAGTTGATACAGCGTCAGACGGAACTGGAAACTTTCTGTTACGAGTGATGAACGAAAGATTGTTCGGAATAATACGTTTCAGGCTTTCGGATAAATGCATTTTCCTTTTAAATTCGTTTTTCAATAAAATTCACAGTGAGACGGAATTGAAAAAAGCTGGCGAAGAAAAGGAGCAACGATACACGTTGGGTAGTCCAATTTTCCGGATACGTGTTGTATTCGAAGTACCGCCTCGTTTGATCTTAAAAATTCTCTCATCTTATCGAGCGCTCCGTATTCTCTTGTCGGTTATTCCGCGCGGCCAGATTTTAGTCGTCTGATTATAACCACAGAATACCCATGGTATGGAAATACAGCGATGAAAAGGCTTTCCTGAAACGCTATTCGCGTTGTTTCGGCCAATGAACTCTTCTTGCTCTCGCTCATGGGATTAAGAAATTTCTCAAGTGAACATTTCTTTGTTACAGAAAATTCACTCAAGTATTGCGTCCATGTTGTGATGATTTTAACATTTCTTTTGCTTGGAACAACAAATTTCTGGGCTGTATACTGAATGAAAAAGGGCTCCAGAATATGAAATTAACGTACAAATTGTATAGAGGCGAAAGATCCTCTGATTCTCGTTTCTATTTTGGTTAGGTTCGAAAAATTCGCTGATAGAATTCAGTTATGCGAAACTCCAAATTGATATTCGCAGACCTACCGTGCGTTGACACCCTTTGAGCTTTGACCAATGGATTTGTCAAGCCCTGTGGAGTAATTTTTTTCCACATCAAACAAAACGTTGACCGACGCTCTCATCGTTCGTTTATCGTGGCACAAATTGCTCCAATAATTATTCCCTTGGTCTCGTTGTAGACTTTCAACAGGGATGAAAAAAAAATGCACGAAAACTGTTTGAGGCTGAAAATCGGAAGATAGGGAAAGGTTTCTCTGGGAATCGGCGAGGCACTACTAAGCTAGGCAATTACCGAAAAGGAGATCTATAGGGATCGTCGTAATTATCGGGATATTACTGAAATTCCTGAAACTCCCAGCAGGACCTTTGTGAAACGTTTCCAAGAACCCTTACAGAACGTCTTGTTATAAAGTAAACTAAGGGAGTAAATGAACGAATATAATATAGAAACGGATTGGACTGGAAGTTCATATACTTATAGTACGGCGGTGTCGCGGCTTTTGTTTCGAGACGGTGGCGTTCTACGAACAAAGGTGATTTTAAGACGTCCGGATTACGCCGTGAATATGAAATATTCCGACAATAATACGGAAATGAACAATTCAAAGAAGACGGGGAAGCGAGACGCCGCCCTCATAATGTACCAAGTTTTGTGCTACTGTGGCAACCGAGGAGGCACCAGCATCATTCACACAATCCTTACGTTTCTGTGTAGCGGGACCGCGAGACGTTCCCCTAATGGTATAAAAACGAAGGGTAGCGTCTTTCGCCTGAATGGGGGCAAACATCAATTCGCGCTGACGGTGGAAGGCGGGTGAGGGCGGACTTGAGCGGTTCGAGGCGAGGATGAAGATCGGCTCCTAGAATGTAATTGTCTACCCTGTTTGGTCGCGACGGCGTTCAAAGACCCACGTTCTCTCATTTTTCCGTTGTGGTACGTGGCTCAGGCTGAACTCTGCTTCCCTTTCGTTCCTCGAACTAGTTAAAAGCACATCTGCTATAGCTGCGAGTTGCAAGATTTCAGAGCAAGTCTGGTACAACAGCTGTAACAACCCATCTTTGAAAGGAATTCAGTCTAACGCGTGCAGCCAATTCTTGCACGGTTTATGGTTATTGTGCCAAAGAAGAAATGGTTCGCGAACACTTACTCGAATAGGGATAAACTAATGTTGGTAATGTTCCTTTCCTCTCAGACGTACGGGAATTCATGATGAATCGATTCTAGCACTCGTACACATTACGCTGAACCTTAAGGGCATGCTGGACTCAGTCTTTTCCGTATTTAAAAAATAATGAAGCCTGATATGAACGGGGGGGTGTTTAATGGGTTCCTTGGACGATTTTTCATCAAATTGGTAGCTGCATGAACGTGTATCTCACCAAAATCGAGTAAAATAAGCCTTTTTTGTGTTGCGAAGCGTGAGACCGTCACTTGTTTTCACTGATATCACCGACTACGCATCACAAGGGCGAAAACGAATAAGATAGCACTCTCGTCAATATAATTCCACTCACATATATCGCAAAACTTGTTCATTTCACCCAACGATGAAGCCTCAGAATTGTTTCCAGAAAAAGACTGTAATTGTCCGTATGAAGCGGTGGCCGCGGCCATGTTAGATCGTTTCGCCAACCTTCGTCTCGCGGTCCTGCGTTTCACGAACCGAAGTTCCTTGTTCAGCGCTATGACAGCTGAGCGGGAATTCAAACGGAAATAATTCGGAATAATAATAGTTATAACAATGCATTGTTATTATTATCATTATTATTGTTATTATTATTATCATTATTATTATCATTATAATTACAATTTCCGAAATAATGGTAATAAGAATTATAATAATAATAATAATTTATTATTATTAATATTATTATAATAATAATAATGATAATAATAACAATGCATTGTTATAACTATTATTATTCCGAATTATTTCCGTTTGAATTCCCGCTCAGCTGTCATAGCGCTGAACAAGGAACTTCGGTTCGTGAAACGCAGGACCGCGAGACGAAGGTTGCCGAAACGATCTAACATGGCCGCGGCCACCGCTTCATACGGACAATTACAGTCTTTTTCTGGAAACAATTCTGAGGCTTCATCGTTGGGTGAAATGAACAAGTTTTGCGATATATGTGAGTGGAATTATATTGACGAGAGTGCTATCTTATTCGTTTTCGCCCTTGTGATGCGTAGTCGGTGATATCAGTGAAAACAAGTGACGGTCTCACGCTTCGCAACACAAAAAAGGCTTATTTTACTCGATTTTGGTGAGATACACGTTCATGCAGCTACCAATTTGATGAAAAATCGTCCAAGGAACCCATTAAACACCCCCCCCGTTTATATCAGGCTTCATTATTTTTTAAATACGGAAAAGACTGAGTCCAGCATGCCCTTAAGGTGAAATGAAAGTCACGTGACCTCGATATGATTTACACTTGGAATTTTCAAACGCTATTTTCTCAGCCAAAACACATTCGATTGATGTGAAATAGATATCAGTGACGTAGAAAAACTCAATGAAGGGCATGACGCTCGTGGATTTTCGAGAATCGAAAGACATAATTAGAATTTTGTGTAACAATATTGTTCTGTAACCCAAGGAGGTGCTGCCCCTCGTGGAGAGAGGCAGCACTTCCTTGGATTACAGAACAATATTGTTAAAAAACTGTAATTACGTCTCGATTTTCGAAAATCCACGAGCGTCATGCCCTTCATTGAGTTTTTCTACGTCACTGATATCAATTTCACATCAATCGAATGAGTTTTGGCTGAGAAAATAGCGTTTGAAAATTCCAAGTGTAAATCATATCGAGGTCACGTGACTTTCATTTCACCTTAAGTGGCAGCAAACATCGATATCAGTGCTTTCAGTGGCCAAAAGTAGAAACTGCAGTACGGATAAGAAATTCCAAATTGTCAGTAAGGATCATTCTATGCGGTTTAGTGTGGTTAAAATGTACCTTCTCGACAATGTGGGTTAGGCTACTCTGCCTCTGAACCCTTCAATTTGGCTTCAGAGGTAAAAAAGAAGGGATGACGACTTGCTCGTGACGACATACACGCGCACGCGCACCAGTAGAAGCAGAAACATGCCCTGACCGTTCGACGTTACTGAGGTCCTACTGTACTTTCATTCCGAATGATAGCCCAATGAGGCGAGAGTCCTGAATGAATGCAATAATTTTGTTCGTGTATAATAAACGATATAAAAAAATATTTGCGGTGCTGTGTACTTTATACCGCCAATCTGGATTGTTATACAACTTACTTACTATCCTCTTCAGTCGACATTTGTACAGCGTTCTCATTCTCCCAAGAAAAATATCCCATTGGAATAAGACTGATCTGTTGTGCTGGTGGGAAATTATGCGTTCAATTTCGCGAAGTGTTCTGTCTAAAGATCATAAATTACCGGGTGGAAAAAAAAATACAGATCAAATCTGATCCTTGGACCGAAAAGAAATCTGAAGTAAGGGTCTATAAACTATATGGACCATGGTGTCATCATATCTATATGTGATTGGACACTTTTGTTGAATCATGAAAAGAAAAAGTTGTCTAAAAAATGGAGTTTTTGTTCCAGAAGTTCTCTGATATTTTTTAATCGTCTGCAGAAGGTGCGGTTTTCGTTTATAAACCAGTCTTTATCAACACTGATGATTGATTGCACTCTCGTGGTGCGTAACTAATTCCGTCCGTAAAGCAGGAAAGACAGCGATTAATTTGTTATCGAGGTGAATAATGAACTTTCAGACACTGACCGAAAGTGTTATCTCATGCGCCTCTATCTCGGCCAGCTGCCGAAGGAGATATACCGGATAATAGATATTTATGTGGCATGCGCAGAAAGTAACTGTTTATTCGGCAAGGTTATGTTTTTCGTACGAGCCGTTGGTTTTACCTGGCGAGCCGAAGGCGAGCCTTGTAAAGCAACGGCGAGTACTAAAAATATAACCTCGCCGAATAAACAGTTACTTTCTGCGCGCGCTCCATACAATATTTTTTACGGAAAAGGCATTAATAGTCACTTTGACGCCAGTTGAGTTCCGCACGAACTGCGTATAGGAGCTGCTGTAAAAGGTAGTAGAGCGGGGGTAACCTGCGGTATAAAGACTTTATTCCGCAACTTTGACATGCGCACTTCGAACTGCGCATTAAAGTTTCGGAATAAAGACTTTATACCGCAACTTTGAACTTAGCGGTATAAAGTGCCACTTGTTGGAACGAAAACAGGTGTCAAAAAGTGACTTTTTAATGCCTGTGCCGTAAAAAATAATTTCATTCCTAATCTGGTTCGTCTGAAACCGCTACGCGTAAAGTTGAAGCCGGAGTGATATGTAAGTTCCTTGTAGCAAGATATATACGGTCCAATTGCTCAGAATCAGCGTACAATCATAAGGCGTCATTCAAGTATTACGTAACGCTCAAGGGGGGAGGGGGGTCGGTCAAAACGTGACCATTTGTTACGGGGGGAGGGGGGGATATCGTCAGACGTTACGTTACGGTTTTTATTTTCAATAAATACTTGAGAAAAAAAGTATATACCCACCTCGCCAAACAGTTTGATTGTAACCATGAAAAATAATCCTATTTTTTGAAAATTTCCAGTGCTTTGTCATAATCTTAACAATTGGTAGCGTAACGTAACACTTAGGGTTGGGGGGGGAGGCGCGACTGTTACTATGTGTTACTATGGGGGAGGGGGGGGGGGGCAAAAATGGTCAAAAATAGCGTTACGTAATACTTGAATGACGCCTAATATCATTGTGCCTTGTAGATTGATTTTCTTCACCTCCACTAGTCGTACGTAGTTTGTCCATAACCGTCACAACTGCGACAGCTGAATGAACTATCATCAGCACTAAGAATTTGAGCATGTGGATCCACGTCTTTCAAAATGATCCATGTTGGCAATGGAACCAACAAAATTTATTTATTACAACAATATTTCGGCATTTCGATAAATACTAGACCCACTTGTTTGATGAAAGAGCGCAAAATTAATAATAACGATAATAATCTCGATCGTCTCGCAGGAGAACAAATTACACAACTGCATCGTAGCTATATTTTCAACGATATTTATACAGATGTGCAAGATTTCTGTAATCTTCTTAGACACTTCTATGGAATTTTGAGATGCTTATCCAATTCAACGACTTCAGTCTGCACCGTGCTCTTCGGCGACGTTTTATTTCATCAAACGGCTTACTTCTTTCCTTCCTTCTTGAAATTGCACGAAGCTCTTATAGTCTAATTCCTAATTGAATAAGTTCTTGGATCGATAGTAGCGTTTTCGTCGTTATTGATTTATTTTTTTCAATCTAGAATCAACTTAAATTCTCCTTCACGAGTACTTTTCGATCTCGTTCCGAGCTACTGGGATATCTTACCTCTTACTTTGACCAGCCAACTCTGTAATCACTGATTCGTATCATCTCAGGTGTGTGAATGAGGAGACTTTTATGTTCATCGTAAACAGCAAACACAGGTCACGCACTCCAAATAATCACTTTGAGTTAAATAGATGCTGAAATTATTGAAACCATTTCGCATGATTTCGAATGGAATTTTTTTCCAGAACTTTTGTGAAGTTTTAGAGAACGGAAATTACAAATTTTTGTTGAAATAATCTTGAAACCTTTGTCCAAAACGCGAACGAAATTGAGTAAAGCCCGAAGGAATAATTCGATGATTGAAATATTTCAACTCTGCTGTAAATGAATACTTCAGAGAACAATGGGAAATTATAAGCTGAAGCAATTAAATCCCGGGCAGAGACCCCACTCGTAATGGATCGGAGCTGAGTGGTAAGGGAATCTTCTATCACAGAGCACAGGATAATCTCGAGGGCCTAAAACCGCCACTAGTTAGTGACCCCCACGAGAGTCGCCCACATTTAACCAATTAGAAATTGGTCGGTCAAACTCTTAAGTCCCCTAATGTCCTGGACCGGATTGCCAGCCGGAAACTCAATTTAAAAAATTCCATCACTGCTTCACGGCTGGTCCTTAACTCTCCGTATTAAATGTCAACGGAGAAATTTTGTCCGAAATGGACTCACGCGAAATGTGCTGAAGCGTCGAGGTTCGCCTCAAGGCTTGAAATAATTATTACCTAAGGGAAAACCGACGCCTTTCTACTGTAATAAACTGCAGCACTCGTTCGATATGTGGTCATGAGAGTAGACCGAGGAGTGCATTGAGACGAATATTAAACCTGAGAAATATGTGTGAAAAACACGTGCCCCCTGGACGGCGCCAAACTTCAGACCCAGGTCTGAGCACCTTCAATAAAAGTAACCGCGAACGACGTCGTCGGATTCCCATAACTCTTTTCCATTCAAGAGTCATGGTCGTCAGGCGATGGAAGTTGAAATAAAAGAAGTTGTCGTAGGAATAAGTGTTCAGTAATAGTTAGAAGTAGAGTAATTGCTCACTTTTAAAGTCGTAATTATGTACGATGCAAAACGCAAACGCTGCAGTGCAATTTAAATCCATGTAAGGGTTCCGCCTGTAATTGAACCTGCCAAGTCGCTTTTGAAACCTTGTTCTTCGCGTCCGACTTGTTATTCGCATGTAGAGTGTGATAATGTACAGCTCGTAACCACGGTCAAACTTACGGTGAACAAGCGGTGAAAACGTGAAAGCTAAGTCATTAAACGGTGCTTTACGCGAATACCGACAGCTCGAATTATTAACTTTGGGGTGTGTACCGTGTAAAATTGTATTACTTGAACCAAAATTATACTTGAGACGGTATACTGCTCAGGTAAACATCATAAAACGTGGTATAACCCACCGAAGCTGGCTGAGATTAAAAGTTTCAAGCCCTTCCACGGTCATTAAAAGTTTCCGTAAGAACGCAAGACGTCCTAACACATATAAATGGATCCTCGCGGAGCATCTTAATAACGAGTAAAGTCATTTATATAAGTCAGAATTTCTCTTGTCCAGACTTTACGGCCGCGCCGGTAATAACCCTGGCCCTCGGACTGCAATAACAACTTTGTGAGGTGCGACGTAATTTGGCAGGAACCCGAATAAAAAATGAAACGGATTTTCAGCTTCTGACTAAACGCTACGCAACAATTTCGAATTTCGAATAACTGATGGTAAATTGACCCGCTCCGATCAGTTTGGGTACTCCGATCGACTAAAACCGCGTAGATTCAATACGCATCGATGCCAATACTCATCGATTGAATTTCACCCCACAGCGGTCGTATTTTTGTCAAAACTGAACCGTTTTATCTCACTTTATGTAGAGACTTGATTCCCCCCGAATCGTAACGAGTTTTACCCCACCCCCAACCAGTTTAGTTGTTGATAGTGAAAACGACAGCACACAGAATACACATTGCCATTGTATATCTGCACACGTATCGTGGTGCAGTGTCAACGCGAGAGCGACAAAAGCCACTCACCTCCAGTCCGTCACCCTTATTCGTGAGCGCGGTCTTATTTCTATAGAGGAAAAAAAATTTCATCCACAAGGAAACTGGAACACAATTTCCGACGTTTAAAACTTTTTGCGTAATGAACCTTGTTTATGCATTATCCATGATACAATTACGTTCTAACCGGAGTCCTGAAGCCCGTTCCTTTTTAAGCTCGAGGTAAAATCGAGCATTTTTTCTCTTCCTCTGCGTAACAAGCATTTATTGTTCTATTTTCGATCATCTCAAGCATTACAATCGGATACCTTGAAATTCAGAACGCAGGGATTGTGCTGGACAGATTTTATCCAAAAGTAGTTGATGGTCGGTCCTGTGGGAACATTTTTTCACCCACAACGGTACGTCCTGTAGGGGTGAGTTTGAGTTACAGCTGACGGCATGAAGAACCGCACGGTTTGTACGGAAAATCTGTACGTGACAGAAAGGGGCCCCCAAACTTTATTGGTCATCAAATTTGATACGACAGACATTTTGCTCTAATTTCAAAAATAAATTCGATCTAATTCACGATTCAATTTTTTAGAAACTTTTGTACTCTTCTACAATTCACGAACCTTTATCGTGGCCACGGGAAAATCGGAAAAATTGATTTCGTAATCACTTTGCTCTCGGCGAAACATGAGTTTTTAATTAACCGCTTGTCGTGTGATGAAAGAAAATGTAAGTGAAACTCAACGGTGGCAAGGACCTCGAAACTTATCTCCTCAACTTTCGATCTCATTCCACTGGTCCCCTTTAATCTTCAAAGTTTCCGCTTCGTTGATGTGATTTTAAATGAATATCCAGTGTCACAGAGCTTGAGGCATCATCCGACGTTTAACTCCGCTTGATTCGAACCGATTAATCCTCTCTCTGTTTTCCTGCGTGAAGTCACTGTCTCGCATCAGTAGATTTCTAGGTGTATATAAGTTCGGTGACAGCTGGCACACAGGAGATACAATTCCAGCATTAGGATTCTCCGGCCGTTTTGGAAAGACACCTTTTCACTTTCACGACGTTAAAAATTCATTGGGTCGACTCTTAGCTGTCTAGAAGTATATCCACATGCCTGATGCAATATACATCTGTTCGTGGAAAGACACGTTAGGAATTTCACGAGTCTGCAGATTTGACTTGGCAGGTATCAATAGCAGCTTCGAGGCTGTTACGTTGGTCCTAAACTTCTCCTTGAACTGAAATAAAATTCACGTTAGCGTACAATGCAACGAGAGATCGATAATGACTAAAGTATACGATGAAGTGAAAAAGCGGTGCGGGGACTTTTTTCTCTTTGGCTAATGAATTTTCTCCCGTACTCTAGACTCGTGAAAGGTTGAGGGTTCATCCCACCGCAACAACGAGAAAATCATTGGCTTTCATAAGTTTCGCACAAAATTGTTGTTTTTCGTGAAAAATACTCGGGAAGTATTATTGGGTGAGATGTACGAAATATTCTGTAGGAGCATTCATTTGTTATGCATAATGCTTCAGCGGGTCTCCGATATTCCAGACTTTAATCTGCATCTCTTGGTCATTATTCTTTCATGCTAGTCATATTTATTATCTGAGCCACGAATCAAGTAGAGATACAAATGAACTGGTTTCTTTAAAACATGAAGAATGCCAACTCTGCTATGTTTGAACCGTATCAAATTTACTATAAGATAGTATACATGCCTCATAACTCATGATGCATCAAACAGGCGTTTTCTGAGTAAACTGATCATATCTCACTGTCTGAATGTGTGCGTTCGTCGTTGCGTAATTTGACGTTTGCGCATAAGAGCCCCGTTCGCTTGGCGCTGCAGAAGCTGTCGCACTACCTAGAAGCGGAAATGATTCAATCAGACCTTCCTCTACCCCTGACGAAGCCCGGGTCTACCCCTATAACAAGAAACATGAATCCTAGCTCACTGTTTGTACACGCGATAGTTTGATAATCTCACAGGTAAGTTGGGAATGCAAATTTCACGTGATATTCGAGAGGCACGAGTATCAGACCGGTTAAGGGATACTTGGCTGCCTAGGTTATTGGCGAGTTGCCAGCCATTACACTCTTGCTCCAAGTACCCACATCGATAGGCTCACATGTTCACCCACATAATAGGTGTTGAATTCTGGGAGCTAACGGGAGAAGTTATTGTCGACGAATAGTAATTCTCTCTCATCAGAAAATATTGTAAAAATGAGAAAGAGGAACGTTGAAATGAAGCGTGGCTCAAATTTCAGAGTTTCAAGAGAAATGCGTCTCGCGGATTGTGAGAAATGGATAATGGATATTCGTCAAGGGGAGGGCATTGGATTCAATTTTCCCATAAATCGCACCGTCCTCGCAGATTCCCAGTTCCGTATCTACTCCTAGAATATATATGACAACGAGACCTTATAAATCCACATTTGGAAGTGGAATAGTACTGGTTTCTTATCTGTTATAGGTAACTGTAGGTTAAAAATTCTGGAAAATATATTTTGATATCGCCTAAGGTATCCAGTGATTGAGGAGGTTCATACACTCAAATCAGTACTTTTCGATAAATAATATCATACGCAGTAATCGAACATTGAATGTTAATTATAAATACACTGACCCGTAAACTACGATAATATCTTACCGAAAATTTCCAAAAGAAAAGGTTCCAAACCCCCAAACAATAGCTCAGCCAGCTCCACAGGATTTGAAATTGAAAAGTTCTTATCTCATTGTAAGCTAGAGCCGAGCTTATAATTTTCCGATTTTTCTTTTCGGAGAATCGTACGTGAGTTATCGTAATTCACGAGTAAGTGAACTAAATTTACATTCAATATCTGATTGTCGCGTATATCATTATTCACAAGAGTACCGATTTGAGTGTATGAGCCCCCTTAATTAAGGGGTTCCACTGGATTGATAGACACGAAACAGCATCAATCATCCGATATTGGGTCTTCCGACTGTCTGTTCGCCTAAGTTTTTATAGTAAGTAAGAGTGAACAATCGGAAGATCGGAATCGGCATTCGAAATCGACAGTGTGATATCTGCAAACTAGATTTCAAAGATATTGATCGCCGTTCTGACGTCGCGGATTTCATTTCATGCACGCGTTCTGTGCTGGCTGTGTCAGACTCTCTAAGACACCAAGGACTGCCCTTTCATCCCTGACTATCTAGATTTTAGGGTGTCTTCAGGACCTCGGTGTCGTTCAGCATTTCGGAATTGTTCAAATGGCGCGCCATTTTCTTTCCCCGCATATAAGGTGGTACAGAATTGTCGCCAGGATCCAGCTTCAGCCCATATAATATTAAAGTAAATAATGACATTGGATCTCGACGATTTGATAACGTGTCACGTCATCATCCTTGATACACAACGATGAAAATCATTGTTCGCTTCATATTACACGGAATATCAACTTCTGTAGGATGAGCTAGTGTTGTCGAAGTGAATATGATTCGGCGCGATGAGCATTTCCATTCGACAATTAGCTAACAATATTTCAACCCTTCATCTTCAATCGAACTTCGCAATTGACATTGTCTTACGAGTAATTAATCGTTGTATCCCGTGTCATAATTATTTGACGTTGTCAAAGGCCATAACTGATTGTATCGTGACTTGTAATAGCACCATAAGCTCAAACCGATTTCAACTTCAACGCATTGAGGAGCAAACGGGCTGACGAAGCTTTGTTAAATTTGGTGTGTTTGATAACTATTTTACCGATCGGATGTTTAGTATAGTCACTGAACTGCCGTATAAGTAATTATCGTATTAGCCGCGCATTAGTGCGCTACGGCTTATTCCAATTAATGGCTGGTATCGAACATGCTACAAACTTTATATAGGCTCCGTTTAACTTTCAAAGTTATGTCGTTAAGTCGTATAGCCCCGTATGTTAATCATTATTAAAGTAGTTCTCCGACTCGACACAAACGTTTCTTTTTATTATATACATTTTTTTTTCATTGCGAATCGTTATATCGTTCAGAAAAACTTTCAAGATTCAGATTATTTGTGATGTAATTGTCTGACTAGCTAATCAGATTTTATATGTAGGTAGTATTACAGCATTCGACATGGCGAAATCCATTCGATAGCATCAATACAGCTGAATGTGAATTACTGCTCTCGACGAATATTTTTGTTTATTTTTTGTTTGTTTTTGGAAACAATTAAACAATCCCAAAAAATGATCTGTAGATATGCCAACTGAATCTTCAAGTCATCTTGAAGCCATGCCGTCATCTCGCATTGACTCAGAATAATCTTCTACCTACTTCCACTCATCACCCTCGTGTGTTTTGGAATGAATAAGACTAACGAAGATGGAGTTAGTCAGAAATGCTGCCATTTGAGGGAACATGACGGTGATACTGATACCTATGGTGTCTCTACAGTCTATACGGGTTGGAGTCTGTGCAAGTATGTGTCCAGGAAATTGCCTCACTTTGGCTACACTGCACATAAAAGGGCTTTCTTTCCTATTTCACGTGGTAAATTATATGATTGCCCAAGATGAAGCCACGCAGTAGTCACGTCACATACGTGTTGCGTATGATATACTTTATGGGATACCACGGTGTATCTTGTCCATTGCCTTGGAATCGTAGAAGAAGGCACGCAGGGTATAAGTATGCGTGTATGTATTCATTCTGCGGGGGACCAAACCGTATCGTATGATATACCAGATTATTTTTTCCAATAACGCGAAGCTCCCAAATATTTTTCAAAGATTCTTCTGCTGCATCGAATGATTGATTTGTGAATAAAACTCAACCCCGTACGAATTCAGTAGTAGGTAAAATTATTTTGTGAGTAAAATAGTAATCCATTTGGATCGGGATTTTGGCGTAGCTTCTTCTTATTTACAGCTTAAACTTTTATAAAGAAGACCCGCAAGGGAGACACAAACGTAGGATCCGGTAAGTTTGTACGAAAGAAAATAAGAAACAACGAAACAAAGGAAAGTTGTGGCATCCTTGCCGATTGGTAGCAAGGCTCGATTCGGCCATTGAGAAGTTTGCACGAAACTTCAGCAGAAGTTTCGCCCAAGTCATTAAATATGTTGCCGTTCGTATTTTTTCTGAAAATTATACGTACTTCCAATTGAAATGTAATCGAGGGAAAATAACGAACCCGACGTTGAAGATAATTCTTGCAGCGATGTTCGAACAGGAATTAAGTTAGGGAGACCGGGGCAAGTTGGAGACCTTAAGCTTCGAATGCGTTTCTTTAATCAATTGTGAGTGAAATTCAAAATCTTTCGGTATTTTCTCAAACTATGAGATGTTAGCTATAACAAAAAAAAATGGCATCGAATTCGGTTATTTACAAACTGAGTAATTGCGATTTTTCTAAAATTTCGCATACTCGTCGACTTGCCCCGACCACGGGGCAAGATGACTATTCTATCGGGGCAAGTTGGCGAATGCTAGATTTCGGTTCCATGGGCGTCGAAAAATGTTGTTTCAGTTAAAAAATACTTCATTCTATTCCTACCCGGAAAGGATACACACATGCGGTCACATTTTTTTCATACATTTTTTCTCATATTTACGAACCATGTCTGCAATATGGTGATTCCACACGACAACCTTATAAATCGTGGAAAAATGTACCAATATATTTATTCAATCTTTTATTCATTTATTTATTTATCTATTCATTCATAAAGTTGAACAATTACATCTTAGCCTAATTTTTTTAAAATCCCATTCACTGAACCACATGTCAACTTGCCCCCACCAAGTTGCCCCATATGCCGCTATTGAACAAAAAATAACCTTATAACCAGTTAATTGCCGAAAGTTCGGGCTCCTATAGTTCTATAGCATCCATATGGCTGCATGAATGAAGGATTAATTCGACAGTACGATCTTGGTTACCTTCACTTCTGTGAAACTGTTTTCCCGGACACAAAATATTACATCGCGCGCGCCCAAAACCGCAATTTCTCTGTAAAAAGCCATGTGACTTTGACATACAAGTCTACATCAGTTTTATTACTGCGCGGGGGTATGTTCAACACTTTCCATTGTCTTAACTGGCATAATCTCTCGGAATATTCGCAAAAAAACGATTTCGTCATCTTGCCCCCGTCTCCATCTTGCCCCGGTCTCCCCTATAGGAACAGTATAGGAAGCTTTTCTCTTGCGCTCGCGGTCAAAAGCATGATAAAATTTCTTATTTTCTCATTGCACCCATTCTTGGAGCCAATCTATCAACGCTATCAAGGAAACGAAACATGGAATAATGGAAAGCTGCGTGTTTGTCTTCTGTGGTAGTCCTTCTGAAATCCAATTACGGAAAATGGCGCCCCTCGATTTCACCCTGCCTGAAGTATTTCTTGGAGTAATTCAACTCCAAAAGAGACGCCAATCTTACTATCGAATTTGAAGCCAAAAAACGAACAAACGGTAGACTATTTCGCCCAGTGACTATACATTTATTGGAAGGTGTAGTTTCACCGGCTTTTCAATGTAATTTCCACCAACCAAAGCGAACCTTGACGTTGTACTGTTGTCTACGAGTATTTTGTGACTTGAAGTTTTTCATTGCGTAAGACGATCTAAAAACTATCAACTTGAACGATCGTTAACGTGACAATAAAGATGACAGTTTTCAGAAAACGGATTATTCATAGTGCTGGTTCAGTTTTGCCTACAGCCACCTCCTCAACTGTACGATATGGAGCTAATCTCAGTACATAGTCAGGATTACGGAGTTTAGTATAGCCCGCCGCATCGCATGGACTCGTACTCCGTTCCAGAGAGATACGTAGGATTCTATAGTCTATATTATACATATCTGCCTCATTCAGGGTACGCGTATTACGTGTACCATGGGAAATTCAAGTAGCGGATATTTCAGTTCCCAGAATTGTCCAAACTTTATTGAACTCGTTTTCACCTTGTAAAATCTGCCATCTTTTGGATTTCATGTACTCTGAATACCCACATTGTCGACATGTCACGAAAACGTGAGTCCAAGTTGGAAAAAAGCGTTTGAGGACCATCAGTGGGACCATATCAAACCCAATCGACGCTTGGATACACGTCAGTCTATATATACGTCGGCCGATGAGATAAGAGTGTAGAAAGCAAGTGACGCGAGGTGCCCGAAAGTACATACTTTGTATGGAATGTATTTGCAAGAAATCTGAATATTCCATGAATATCTGAGTCATTTTTTATAAAGTGGATGTCTACTGTCTGTTCTCATACGTAGCCCTAAGTAAAGAATTTCAAATCTCGAAGATTGCATCGCTGCAGGGCGGGTAACCGCAAGGTAAAGGGGAAAACGACGACGGCGCCGCATCAGCGACTTTCGAGAACTCGGTCAGTCACGTGCTTTCAGATACATTTTAACGGCCATATTACTGAATGAATTAATTAATTTATGGGTCTCCCAATACTGGTCACGAGCTGATCGAGAACGAAAGAATGAGTATAGAAAATAATTCAACTCTTCCAGCCGACTTTCTTCGTTCCCTTGGGTCAAATAACGGCAAAGTCGTTAAAGGATATAAATGATTTGGCGCGTGTGCTAAGTATTCAAATGGGAGAATACTGGATCCGGACAGTTGACTTGGGTAAAAATTATATTTTACATTCGTTAATGGAATCTGTCCGCTGAGTAAATCAAAAAAATTCCCGATTCTCAGGTATAGCGTTAGAGTAACGCGAATTTATTGAACGAAATGAAATAGTTTTACAGGATTATCGCTGTCGCAGTCAGTCATCGCAAAGAGGTGGCGAAAAGTTAACGGCGAATTTTCTCCTTCTCGAACCTTTTCTTTCCATTGGTAGAACCCATTTCCATGGATTGTAACGTTTCAATTATCCATTTCAGTGGTTGATAAGCGTCGAACTGAAATAGGGGGCGCTCCTCGCCCTGCTCCTCCACTGAGTATTCACACGTAATCTTTTCTCGAGCGAAATTCCAAATCGATGAAAATTCTCTTCTACCATATCCCCGTGCTTTATGTTTTCAATATTGCCTCGGGAACTTCACGGAGGCGGCAGAATTGGAAAAGAAGATGTAAGAAGAAAATTGTTGATGCAAAAAATTGGTTGATTGGGATCCAATCGAAGTCGAATGAACCATATCTAGAAAAATAATCAGTCTCTAAATGAAAGGAGAAAGTCCTGGAAACATTTTGCCATTGGATGCTGAATTCGCAGGCTCGAATGGTTCGTTCGGGACAAGGGATAATTCAGCCGGGCTACGTTTGCTGGTAATACGGAAATAATTGGATGGATCGTACATTCATTGGTGAATCGGTATCATATTACCTTCAGGGTTGTAGCTCTATTATTACGCTTATATTCTATTAGGAGAAATGTAGCGCAGCACATAGGACCCTTATAGCGCACACCCCATTCTGAAGTTAAACCCTGCCTCGCCATTACGAGTCGAGTAAAGCTGTTTATGGCGTTTAGCCGCAGATGGTGCAGTCGTAACAGCGTGCGAATGAAAACCATCTGACTACCGTTAAAACACGTTTAAAACGAATGTGAAATAATTCACTAATTTACGATCCGAACCTCGGCAGGTCCTGATGAATCAAGAGACTCGGTAGAGTCTCGAGCCAAGGACATAAAAAAAAAAAATTTTTTACGCGCGAGAGACTCAACGGCTCTATATACCCGAGCGACCACTGTTTCGGCCGAACGGCAATTTTTAAGTCGTGTTTATTCCGTCTTCGTGACAAATATGGATTTTTGTATACACGGGTTCGAATGTAGGCTCAAAAAGCTTGCTCTAGTCATTCTTTGCACACAAAGTAGTCGCGTCACTTATATTCAGTGGTATCAACGCCTACGTATAACAGGCGCGAAAAAGAAGGTAAGAGCGCACTTCCGCATGAAATTCCGAACACATACATCCTAAAATATCTGTTTCGCGCAACAATAACGACAAAATCCACAAAGTAGCCGCGTCACTAGAGCATGCTCTAGTCAGTCTTTATCCACAAAGTAGCCGCGTCACTTATTTTCACTGATATCAAGGCCTACGCATGACGGGCGCGAAAAAAAAGATAAGAGCGCACTTCCGCATGAAATTCCAAACACACACATCCCAAAATATCTCTGTTTCACGCAACAATAACGACAAAATCCTTGTTCCTAACTAAAATGATAATTGCCGCTTTCAACTGGTGGTCGTGGCCATTACCATTTTAGTTAGGAACAAGGATTTTGTCGTTATTGTTGCGCGAAACAGAGATATTTTAGGATGTATGTGTTCGGAATTTCATGCGGAAGTGCGCTCTTATCTTTTTTCGCGCCCGTCATGCGTAGGCCTTGATATCAGTGAAAATAAGTGACGCGGCTACTTTGTGGATAAAGACTGACTAGAGCACGTCGTTTCCAAATTCTGAATATATAATACTCTAGAAAGTCGTTCGAAGTCGCTCGACTAATAGGCAAGTTACATGCTACTAAAATATCACAAAGTTTCCGATCTATCTAGATGTAAACAGACGAAACAACATTGTCTATGGTCGTCAAGTTACCGATCGTACTGTCGTTCCGTGTCGGCTGCTAGTGCGACTGCTAGATTGAGTGAGGTTAGGTTCTGCTAGGTTGAGGAAGCGGTCAACAAGAGTTTTTATTACGAATTCGCGTACTCTCGCTCTCGACATTACTCTCGCTTCAGATATAACCTCAAAACTGGCTTGGACGTTTTATTCGATGTATTTGATGCCTGCCCCCGACCAGCAGCACTCGCTTCGCTCGTGCCTGCAATGTCGGGCAGGCATCAACACTTGTTAAAACGTATAATTTGGTATAAAAATTCAATTAGTCAGCGTACTTTCGACCGGGCATGAAGAAAAATAGTATACACCGCGCGGGCAGAAGATTGAAAGCCCTGAACTGCGCGATATGATGCCCGAGGCGAAGCGCAGTGCAGGAATTTTCAACTTTCGGCCCTTATAGTGTAATATACTATTGATATATTTCGCATACCGGAACTAAAGACACTCGATGTACACTTTATCGCGCACATCGCTCTACGAAACTAAATACTCCGAAGACTCCCGATCAATACACATACGTCGCTCGGTAATTGATTATCTGAGAAATTTAGATCCCTGAACCGTTAACGATGAGATGAATTCCGTCCGCGAGGGAGTAATTGTATAAATAATTTCGCCCAAGGTATGTACGAGGGCTTCATTCCGAAAACTTTACGCTAGGTTCTGCAGGGATCCTGAAGGTTTGAAACTTTACACGCAGGACCACCAAAGCCTGAATATAAGATCGCAATATTCCTTTCAAGAAGTATTCAAATTTGATTTGCTTGTCCACTGTAATGCGTATGGCATTGATATTGAATATTAATGGAAATGTTTTAAATTATTTGGAATTCTTCAAAATTCTGTGTGAAAATCTTTCGAATTCTGTGAAAAAGTCTTCCAAAGTAATTTGCGTTTTGACTAATACTCCTGGATTATTGGTTACAATATTTCATCTTTGGTTGTTGGCTGGACCGTTTATAAAGAATATCAGCTATGATAACAGTGGTTGAGGATGAGTACAGTCGTGATGGTTAAATAATGACCGGACGCGGTGAGCGATCGGAAGCTGAATTTATGTTGAATTTTTAGTTTCCCACACATTTGTAAAGTTTGTGGCAAAGTTTTCTTAGTAGGTAGCGGTAAAAATATGCTGCTCATTTTCGCGTTAGTAGAATCTGCGCAAACTGCGGTTTCCTTTCGGGGGTTTCGGAATATCCCTCATAATAAATGCATTATCTCCCAAACGGTAACTGAACGCGGGACGGTAAAACAATGCAGCTAATGTATTCTTCTTCTTTATACCATTGCGGGGAAAAAGAGAAATAAACGACCGCTCGTAAATGCAGCTTTGAAAATGGCTCATGAACGAACCTGCGTCTGGTTATTTCACGGAAGTTGTGATTTTCTATGAAAATTTGAAATCTTAATCTCAATCCTAATGTCAGTAAATGATTCAAATTCTAATAACAGTAATAAAATAATACTCAAGAAATACGGCTCATTGATATACTTTAAAATACCAAATACTATTCAGGATAATAAAAACATTGTTATTCGCAGCGACTGTGTGAATACCCCGGATTCATAGAATAGTCCTGCTACCGATATGTTTGTGGTGAAAACATTATTTTCAACAATGACGATTGTAACGCGGAGTGTAAATCGAGTTATTTCAGGATTACTGTACTAGTTGAAGACAGTTTTTCCAGTGGAAATCCGATATGTCAGCTCGCGACGCGCGTAGAACAGTCATAAGAGTCTCAATCACATTGAAACTTGAATCTTTCTGTTCATTTCCGAATAATCATGGTTGTCATTCAGAAATATGACTCGATAGAATTATAAAGTTGGACGACAAGAACATGAGCGTAATTGAGTTTCGAACTTATTCGAGACGTAGATGTGTATTGTACTATTGTAATGGTGAACTGTCAATATATGCGTTTGGAGAATGGCCGCAGCTAGTTGAAACGTTTCGATTTGAATATAATTATATCTTGATGACGTGACGATTTCGGGTTTAACGAAACCCGAAATCACTATTTGTCCGATAATATATCATCTCTTCTCTACTCAAACCAATCGAGTCGTGTAAAAATGGAAATCGTAAACATTTTTCGCCAATCAATTCAGTACGTGACCCTGTTGAACCGCGGAAACAAGGGCTGCTGCAGGATCTGCGTTGTATGGGACAAGGATTAAAAGCCACTCAAAAAACTGATAAAAATTCAACTTCCATTGACTCGTCGCAAGTGAACCCTCACATCACTTCAAAGCGGGCTGTAATTATTTCCATCCACTCCGGCAGATTTAGTTCCAAATTGAAGAGACCCGTCACCCTTCCGGGCCCGAATTCAACGATATTTTAGAACCTGTTGTATTCAGAAATGATTTATCTCCCAACATATGGTCCGAAATGTGGTGGTTTTATCTGTAACATGAGCACTCAAACTTAAAAAAAAAAAATATCAGCATTCGATATGCACAATAAAAAATATGCGCCAAATACCCATAAAGAGAGGAAACAGATTACAAAAATGAGCATATTTCCGAAAATTTTTCCAACAAAAAAATTCGAGTTTCTTAGGAGTCTCCACGCCAAACTTCAGCCAAATCGGACAAGTGGTTTGGAAGTTATCCTGCGAAAAGCGGACCTATTTGCAGAAAACAGACTCTATTTCAAGCTGTGATATCTTGGTCAGTTGTTGATATTCTTATAGGTTTAAGCCCTCAAATTACACATAAAACTACCACCTTTCAAACTACATATATTTGACAGATAATTGATTGAAAAAAAGTCTTGTCTATATACAAGGCAATCTAAAGGATCAAATTCTCAATGTTATCAAATTACGCGTCTGGATATCACTGATCATCGGCGACATGGGCCGGTGGTGGTTTTATCTGTAACATGAGCACTCAAACTTAAAAAAAAAAAATATCAGCATTCGATATGCACAATAAAAAATATGCGCCAAATACCCATAAAGAGAGGAAACAGATTACAAAAATGAGCATATTTCCGAAAATTTTTCCAACAAAAAAATTCGAGTTTCTTAGGAGTCTCCACGCCAAACTTCAGCCAAATCGGACAAGTGGTTTGGAAGTTATCCTGCGAAAAGCGGACCTATTTGCAGAAAACAGACTCTATTTCAAGCTGTGATATCTTGGTCAGTTGTTGATATTCTTATAGGTTTAAGCCCTCAAATTACACATAAAACTACCACCTTTCAAACTACATATATTTGACAGATAATTGATTGAAAAAAAGTCTTGTCTATATACAAGGCAATCTAAAGGATCAAATTCTCAATGTTATCAAATTACGCGTCTGGATATCACTGATCATCGGCGACATGGGCCAACACTGTCAGCTGAAACAGTGACAAAGGTAACGCTAAATTTTGCGAAAATGTGCCTATTCCCGCAAACATGACGGAATGCGTTGCGGTCAAGAAGTTTCGCGAGTGTCCGCGGATGGTGGTAAAGGGGTATAGGAAATATATGGTCTCGATGGGTCTATTAATTCAAGTTGTGCGGGATGAAAACCCAAAGAGAATTCGAGGAAATCCAAACCGTTTAGCCTTTGCGGGATCTGGACGCTAACCAAAATATCCTGAAGGTTGAAAATATCCTCACATGACTCAGGGGCTGTGCCTCCGTCCTGCGGACTTTATGATACAGTATTTTCGAAACGCCGGCGGGGCTGTTGTCGGTCCGTTGCGGACAACCTGATAGTTTCTAGAGGATCCTGTAGACAGACTAGCTTCCGCGGTGCTATCAGAAACAATGGTTTCGCGTAGGGACATACCTTCAGCCCCATTATATTGTCGTAATCGTGATTCCAACTACCGTTAAGCTCGCTTGTTCAATACTAGCTGATAAACGGGTTCAATTAACACCTTTGTACCAGAGTTGGATCTCACCGTGGCGTAGCTTCCAATCACGTTCGAGTGAAGAGATCAAAGCGGAGACAATGATCACCTTCCACTTTAATTATGATAGAAAGTTGTTACTGCTTTAGTTGTCATTGAGTTTAATGGACATTTGAATAAGTTAACCGTTCGTATTGTCTAATAAAAATGTAGTGTTAAACTTTGGTAAACATTTGACGGTGTGGAGTAGACCTTGGCATTCATTTAATTTGTTCGAAACTCTGGTTAAGTGTTTAATTAGTTAACTTTACATAGCGTGGAGTTGGGTACATGCAAACACTTAGTAGGTAAATTACAGGCCAAGCTATTCCATAACTTTTGAACATACCAGGGAGCGAGTGTATACTGTGCAAGGGTATATCCTTGTCTACTTCCCAAGCCACTGATAATATGGAGTCAGAAGTTTCAGCGATATTCCAAATTTATCGTGCAATATCACCTGGCTCTCGAATATTCGAAGTCGGATTAAACCGCCAGTGCATGAATAACTATTAACGAAATCTCTCATTCTCTCCAGCTCTGTTATCCCATGACATCAGATTCCCTTCATCGAGAAAGTTTGACGAAATTTAATGCCACGACATCTTCTGCGCGGTACAGCACATTCATTTAACGCAACCCGAGTCGAAATTTTAGGCCTCGTTTGAATCCCCCAGAACCTATTTCTTTTGTTTCGCACTAGCCGCTACCCTCCGTTGAACCTACCAGACCCTATTTGCAGATTTCAGTGCTATCGGTAAACCTCCTTCTACTCCATTTGAGCCTACGCTAATCCTCTTAAACCTCCTTTGAGTCCCAAATATTTAGCAACCATGAACCTACGTAACCTCCTTTGGATCCGAAGTCTCCCGTCTTGACCCTACGTAGCCTCCTTTGAATCCAGTCTTCTGCGTTGACCCTACGTAGCCTCCTCTGGATCCAGATTTCTGCCTTGAACCTACGTAACCTCTAGTCCTCTTAAACCTCCTTTTAATCGCAGATGTCTAGCGAATATGAACCTACGTAGCCTACATAACCTCCTCTGCATCAAAACTCTCGTTCCTTGACCCTACATAGCCTCCTTTGGATCCCAAGCATGCCGAGGGCACTTTGGATTGAAGACTCGGTATCAAAAGGAGGTTGCGTAGGGTCTGAAAGTGAGTTTTAACCTACTTGATTCCAAGTTTTGGCCTGTGTTCGTAGTTCAAAGTGCGTCCGCATAGCCGCGCAGGCTTCCGTTTCGTTCCCGCAAGTATAACGCCACCGGCATATAACAAGAACCACGGCTCGGTGCAGACGTTTAAACACTTTGACACTGAGTAAGATCCAAACGTGATCGCGCTTAGGTATAACCCCAGCTGTACCTCTTACTATAGGTGGTCGCATTGAGCTTGTCTATTACAATAGTATTGTTGTAATTTAAAAAAACTGAAAATTTGATAAATTATTTTTGAATCTTTATCAAATTTTTAAGCAAATTATTTTTGTTAATATTGATGTCGTCCCATATTTCAAATTCAATCATAATAATATTGCAAAATTCCCTTTTTTCCAGTAAGGTCGAGCTACTTTTGGTTCGAATTCTCGATAAATAATGTTTAGTTGAATATTTATTCGCTTTTTGGATTATAACATTATGCCCCATATCGACGGAGATGATTTCTGTGACGTACGTAGAGGATAGATAGAATAGGCCTAAAGGAGGGTCTGTAGGGTCTGCGTGAGCGTTGAAATAGGCTCAACTGGATCGAAAGGAGGGTCTCGGGTACCCTACATAACCTCCTTTGAATCAAAATGTCTAGTTTCTGCCACTTTTGGAGGTTCAAGTGGAGTATAACATTAAAGCGCCGCGAATATATCGTACCCTCCCTTGAACCTCCGTACTCCCAAAATTTGAACATCTTGGAGGTTCTGGTGAGGTTTGAAGGAGGTTGAAAATTTCGACTCGGGAAGGAAAGTCGATGATGGAAATCGACAGAACGAAAATACTCAAGATCTAATTTGAGAGAACTAGTATATAAAATAATAATTGACGTGATTAGTGGATAATAGGAATCTACGGACCTGGTTTAGACTCCCGGATCGTCCGTCCATTTTTCTCATCAGTCCCCTTAGACAAAAGTTCGTGTCCCACCCTGAACGCGGCTGATGATCGAATGTCTCGTTTTGGTCGCAATGATGATCGAAATCGAATATTTCGTTTTCTCGCTTTCTTTGTTGTCCGTTTTATTCGCCCGGCGATTGGCTGCGCGGGTCGACTACGGTCTGAGGTGAGCTGAGAGCTGAACTGTCACTAAAACCCTACGGCTGAACTGTCAGAACTGTCACTGCAAACCTGCCCTAACCGATCAGAAAAATGAACTGCGATGTGATAAAGATTACCAAAGGTTCGCGAACCGCGACGAATGAACTGCGATGCGTGAAAGAGACTGCGATTGAAATCTGCGATGGTAAAAACTGCGACTCTGATGATGAAACTGTAAAAAATTAACTCCTAATAAATCTAACCTGACCTAACCTGACCTGACCTGACCTGACCTGACCGATGGCGAAAATACTGCCAGCCGTCAAAATTGAGTCTGAAGTGAGCCGAGAACTGTCAGAGCTTCTGTCAGAACAGTATTATTATTCCGAAGTCAGCTGAGAACTGTCAGCACTTGGACCTGGGCGATGCAACTTCAATGGATAAACATTAACCATAAAACACAGATAAGTAACGCCTAGCTGACAGAGCTAGAACCGTCAGAATATTTGAGACTGTCTGACGGTTCCTATAGTGCGAACTACAATAACGTGTTGGGATGAATATATGAAAATTCAAATAAATTATTAAGGAAAGTTAACTTATAATGAATCTAACCTGACCTAACCGATCAGAAAAATAAACTGCGATGTGAAAAAGGAACTGCGAACCTTTAGTAGAAAGGACACGTGAAATGATTGACCGTGTATCATGATGATTTTTACTGTGAGGTGAGCTGCGTCCGAAACTGCGATGCTATAAAATTTGGAATTAAAAGATGCTATAAGGTTTGATAAAAAAAATCTGCAAAAAATTTAGGACGCGTTTTTTACTGAGTAGAATGTTAAAAAAAACATGGAATGATTTTGAGATGGTCGGGATTTAACACTGGTCGAGTTGGCGTAGAATGCCCCATATATATTCAATTAAAATTATATAATTTATAATTGAATAAAAAATTATTGGTACAACTAAAAGTTTCATTGAAAAAAATTGACCCATGATACAACTACAGAATATATTAACAAAATATTTATATTCAAAATTATATTTTTACGGCACAGGCATTAAAAAGTCACTTTTTGACGCCTATTTTCGTTCCGGCAGGTGGCACTTTATACCGCTAATTTCAAAGTTGTGGTGTAAAGTCTTTATTCCGCAACTTTGATGCGCAGTTCGAAGTGCGCATGTCAAAGTTGCGGAATAAAGTCTTTATATCGCAGGTTACCCCCTCTCTACTACCTTTTACAGCAGCTCCTATACGCAGTTCGTGCGGAACTCAACTGGCGTCAAAGTGACTATTAATGCCTTTTCCGTAAAAAATATTGTATGGGGCGCGCGCAGAAAGTAACTGTTCGGCAAGGTTATATTTTTAGTACTCGCCGTTGCTTTACGAGGCTCGCCTTCGTCTCGCCAGGTAAAACCAACGGCTCGTACGAAAAACATAACCTTGCCGAATAAACAGTTACTTTCTGCGCGTGCCACATAAATATCTATTAAAAAAAAAGGTTATATTGAAAATATAAAAATCGAAGAAAAAAAAATAAAATTAGACGCTCCTGAAGCGCACATAATCTTTTCTAAATAAACACAACGGCACATATTTACTGTGTATATCGAACATACACAAAAAAAAAAAACTATGGATTTCAGTTTTAGCGCGCGCAAAGCGCGCGAGTAATATAACGCTAGTATTTTAAATTGGAATTTTCATTAAAAAATTAATTCTTCGCAAGACTTTCGATACTCGTTCATAGAATACAGCAGCTACAAGGCTATATCCCCGTCGAGGTTAATGAGCCAAGAGGGTAATAAACTAATAAGACAGTTTATATAGTATATCCATAAACTTCGTAGGAAATATAATTTATAGTTTCCCCAGCAGGATTCCGCGCCAGAATCTAATAAGTACGTATATCTCATTACCTACAGTAATACCACTTAGGAATAACAATTATCTACGACGTTCTACCCGAAATTTGCCATTCAGCTGTCTCTGAAACTGTAATTGGTTTTCTGAAGGAATGTTTTAATCCAAAGTTATAGGAAAGGAGCTGCCTTCGAAGATCAGTGGTTCGACGAATGTTTGATGGTTCAATCTAAAATGAAGTTCCGTTTATCATGAAAGTAGTACACCCGAGTCGAAATTTTAGGCCTCGTTTGAATCCCCCAGAACCTATTTCTTTTGTTTCGCACTAGCCGCTACCCTCCGTTGAACCTACCAGGCCCTATTTGCAGATTTCAGTGCTATCGGTAAACCTCCTTCTACTCCATTTGAGCCTACGCTAACCCTCTTAAACCTCCTTTGAGTCCCAAATATTTAGCAACCATGAACCTACGTAACCTCCTTTGGATCCGAAGTCTCCCGTCTTGACCCTACGTAGCCTCCTTTGAATCCAGTCTTCTGCGTTGACCCTACGTAGCCTCCTCTGGATCCAGATTTCTGCCTTGAACCTACGTAACCTCTAGCCCTCTTAAACCTCCTTTTAATCGCAGATTTCTAGCGACTATGAACCTACGTAGCCTACATAACCTCCTCTGCATCAAAACTCTCGTTCCTTGACCCTACATAGCCTCCTTTGGATCCCAAGCATGCCGAGGACACTTTGGATTGAAGACTCGGTATCAAAAGGAGGTTGCGTAGGGTCTGAAAGTGAGTTTTAACCTACTTGATTCCAAGTTTTGGCCTGTGTTCGTAGTTCAAAGTGCGTCCGCATAGCCGCGCAGGCTTCCGTTTCGTTCCCGCAAGTATAACGCCACCGGCATATAACAAGAACCACGGCTCGGTGCAGACGTTTAAACACTTTGACACTGAGTAAGATCCAAACGTGATCGCGCTTAGGTATAACCCCAGCTGTACCTCTTACTATAGGTGGTTGCATTGAGCTTGTCTATTACAATAGTATTGTTGTAATTTAAAAAAACTGAAAATTTGATAAATTATTTTTGAATCCTTATCAAATTTTTAAGCAAATTATTTTTGTTAATATTGATGTCGTCCCATATTTCAAATTCAATCATAATAATATTGAAAAATTCCCTTTTTTCCAGTAAGGTCGAGCTATTTTTGGTTCGAATTTTCGATAAATAATGTTTAGTTGAATATTTATTCGCTTTTTGGATTATAACATTATGCCCCATATCGACGGAGATGATTTCTGTGACGTACGTAGAGGATAGATAGAATAGGCCTAAAGGAGGGTCTGTAGGGTCTGCAATAGGCCTAGAACAGGGTCTGTAGGCCCTGAAATAGGCCCAAAGGAGGGTCTGCAGGGTGTGCGTGAGCGTTGAAATAGGCTCAACTGGATCGAAAGGAGGGTCTCGGGTACCCTACATAACCTCCTTTGAATCAAAATGTCTAGTTTCTGCCACTTTTGGAGGTTCAAGTGGAGTATAACATTAAAGCGCCGCGAATATATCGTACCCTCCCTTGAACCTCCGTACTCCCAAAATTTGAACATCTTGGAGGTTCTGGGGAGGTTTGAAGGAGGTTGAAAATTTCGACTCGGGCAGGGTACAGGGCCGTGGAAGAAATAACGATTCGAAGTAAAAGGTGAGGGAGAAACGTGGCGAACGTGAGATTTGGAGATAAACTTCGACGTCCGACGATATTAGCCGTTGGCCATTGTTTGCACAAGATTTTGAGAGGAAACGGTAAAGGAATTTCCGCCAGCGTTCGGATTGCTGACATCGCAATAGGTCGCAACTATTCCAAAGCGTTGAACGCTTCCAACTGATTTCCTGGGTTGAGTGGACTTTCAGAATCTCTACTCGCCCGCTTCCGATAGGTTGATTAAAAAGAAATCCTATATATATGCCTCTGCGGTCTACCGAATTGGATGACCAACTCCACGACCTGCGTTTCGATCACGTCGTTATTGAGATTTTTATATGCATCACGATTTTGTCGCAAAGACTGTGCCAGTTTTGTACAAGCATCTCGAAGCCTATTGAAAGAATGAGGTTGTGAAATTTAAAGGAGCAATGAAAAACATTTTATCAACGAAAAGATTGTTTCGAGGAAACGTTGATCGCCCTACGAGTAGGGCTTGAATAAATTTCTTTATAAATTAAATTCTCCTCCTTTCTATTAGGGGTCGTCCACATATTACGTAACGCGATTTTGAGCTATTTTTGACCCCCTCGCCCCCCCCATGTAACGGGCCATAACAAAGGGTTAACCACCCCTCCCCCCTACTTGTTACGTAACAGTTTACAATTGCGTTTTTTGGTAACAAATTCAAGTGTTTTTATTCACGGGGGCTAAAAAAGAAGATTCTTACGTCTCAATGCTGCCACTTTATTTTAAGAAGCTGTATACAACAAACGGTTACAAATTTCTATGGGCCGTGGGGCCAAAAAAGCTGTGTTTCAATTGTTACGTAACAAAACTTGAGGCCCCCTCCCCCCCTGACGTAACAAACCGAAACGTTTCACCATCCCCCCTCCCCCCCAAATCGCGTTACGTAATATGTGGACGACCCCTTATTCAAACGAAACGAGAAAATAGTTTCGAGGAGACATCGATTGAGGGCTTGGATGAATTTCCTCGTAAACTAAATTCTCTCTATTTTAATGAATTAAGGGGAGACTTCGGTGAAATTTTGAAAATCGCTATCAGAGGTCGTATACAAAAAATCCGTTCAGCAGTTTTTGAATAATGTAACTGTGTAAAAAAAAATTCAGCCTCCTGCGATGAAAGTCTTGCGAAGCAGATTTTGCTCACCGCTACACTTTCGTCACAGGGGCTGGAATTTTTTCTCACAGTCTATACTACCATTATTCAAAAATTGCTGGAATGATTTTTTATACACCTTTTTTTTTATATTGTGAGGATTTAAAAACCAATTTTTGCCCAACAGGAGGTACCGTGTCAACGAGCCAGAAGTCTTCAATCATGGTTTTGTTATAGTTTCATCGAATACGGTTGTTCCTTCCTCCAACAATGGATTTCAACTTCTTCCAGAAACTTCACGATCCAAACCCAGATTCACAGGGTTTTTTCTGATGAACCAGTAATTGATACTTGAAAAATTACTTCAATTTCCACTGGGAATTGAAACGTCCCTCATTCCTCGAGGTCTGTCAGTGCCTGGTGTCAGACTGTAGTTATAAAGGCCTACAGACTACAAGAGGAAAGATAACATGACCAAACTCATACAGCATCCTGAGTTAACCACTCGATTTACTGTTTTTCAGAATAAATCCCCAGCTTATTTGTACAATAAATTCACGTTCTAATCGTCCGTAAGGGAACGGAACACCTGAGGCGAATCGGACGAGGTATTTGTTCCGGTGCACCGTATTGCTGCCTTCCTTATAGGTATTTTGTGGAAGCTTTTAGCTCGTTGTTTTCGAAGGTCGTCCATTGTCCTTGTTTATCACTCGAGGTAGAAAGGTCAATTCGCCAATACTGTCAAGTCCAGAGAGTATATATGCACCAATTTATGTTGCATCTGTGATCGAGCCGGACTTGCAAAGCATAATTGTCAATATCACTTTGAGAAAAGTGTGTGGATACATTGTTTTCGTGTGTGAAATAGTTTCGAAAATATTTGGAATAAAATATTGTTGTAAGAGAGCTTATTTTGGATTCTCTTGGGCCTACCTGAAATGAGATTTTCAAGATCAATACTTACTTTCAAGACAGTCTTAGATTCGCTTCTCTACCATTCTATATGACTTTGTAAATCCTTTATCGTTTATTAACAAATACTACCAATGAGTAGCTGTTTCTGTTAAGTGATTATCCTGGCTCCTACAAGAGGAACCGCGCATGCATTTTTTTAATCATCACAGGGCTACCCTTTAATTACCAACTAATGAAGACTAATTAAAAAATGTTTATAAGATATCATTTTGGCATTAAAGACGTCAAGAAGGAAGATGATCAGCAGATACTGATGAGGAGGTTGTGTTGTTCTGTTACAGTTCTATTATTCGAAATATCTTGCTCACCCGGATCATGAGAAAGAATAAGCAAAGCATGAATTTTTTTATCTGAACCCTTTGGACGAAATAAACAGACTTTCAGTGAACACACGTACGACGTACGTGTGCAAAAGATCTGGTAGGGATTCCGAAGTTGTTCAAACAACGATAGCGTGGAGCAGCGTTTCAATTTGCGCTAAATTTATAGGTCGTGTAGGAAGGATATCTCGATCAAGCTAACAATAGCGAGGAAGCGAGACTGAACTCGGGCTAAGACCCGTGCGAATCCCTTCTTGAACTTTTTAGCTTCTACGGAGGTTAGAGTTTCCTTCTACTACAGAGCTTCGACTTCTTGACTGTGAATGATAGCAATGTATTTCTGAATTCATTCGAATATCTAGGGTGTGTTTTTTCTCATCCTTCAACTCACAATGTGCATTGAATTTCGAACCATCCGTCAAAATGAGGTGTTGATACGATTCTGCGTTCAGCAGAATTCTGCTTCTCGACAAAAGGCAGACATCGAAGTGTGCAGATTAACGTGTAGTCCACGCCTTGCGGCTTTACCACACGGTCATCTACTGACCTGGAATTGGGATTACGCCCAATTAGCGCGCCCATGATAGAGCTCCCAGTTGGCTTCAGACTGCAAGGCCTTTCACCCTTACTAGTGGAAGCGAGGCTATCTAACCCTCTACCAAAATATGTTCAGTTATGGCACCCGAGCTGAGAATGCAGCTCAACCATCGGGACTCGAGGTCCCTACCCTGCGATATAGGGTGTGTAAACCACTGCCACTACGATGGTCCTGCCCTTGGCCGGGCAGAGAGCCGCTATTGCGGCCCTTGGGGGATACCCGGCACCCGTAGTACCGAAAACCTCGGATCAGGCTTCGCAGCAGTGCTGCTCCCAGTTGGGGCACTTGCATACCCCGGCACTGGTGATGCCAACTCGGGCCCGTAGGGACATCACTCCCCAGAGGTACGGATGGGATCGGCACTTATACATACTCGTATGACCTTTACCCACCCGCCGTCACCCTGCGGGACAAAAGGCAGACAGTAAAAATCTGTCTCTGATTAAGAGGATGAACTGTTTTGGAAAGCTGGGGGATGAAATACGATGTTTTTGACGCCCGCTTTTACCGCTGACAAATTATCTGTCCTGTTTTGATGTTTTTTTCTAGAAGCTTGCGTATTTCTGAGCGTCTTGAACCGACACTAGTTTAATTGGTGTAAAATAAATTTTTCTCACACCCGGTCGCAAAATGCCACTTTTCATACCTCTTGAGCGGGCCGAAAACAGCTCTTTTCGCCCTAGGGCGGAAAAAATCGTTTCGGCCCGCTAAAGCGGGCGAAACCGACTATTTTCCTGCCCTCGGGCACAAAGAGCTGTTTTCCGCCCGCTCACTCGGTCTGAAAAGAGGCATTTTTGCAGACCAGGTGTGAGAAAAACATCGTGTGCATCATGGGCGCAAGGCTATTATGACGAGTCTGCTTTCACAGCAACTCGCCTTCGGCTCGTGCCGCAAATTGCATACTCGCAAAATAGCCTTTTCCGCCCTTGATACACAAATAACTATTTACGGCACAGGCATTGAAAAGCCACTTTTTGACGCCTGTTTTCGACCCGTAAAGTGGCGCTTTATACGTCTGACTTCAGAGCTAACACAAAAAGTCTCCTCCTCGACATGGAAAGTCTTTATAACGTAGTTCACCTCGACATGAAAAGACTTTACAAGTCGAGGTCGGACTGCGCTTGCGCAGAACTGCCTTTTGAGCCAACTGGGCACGCGGCAGAACCGTAGTCATAGTAGATGCAGAGTTCGGATCTCAACTGGCGTCGAAGTGACTTTCAATGCCTGTGCCGTAAAAAATATCGTATGGGGCGCGCCCGTAAAGTAACTGTTCGGCGAGGTTATGTTTTTAGTACTCTCCGTTGGCTTTACCTTAGGCTCGCCTTCGGCTCGCCAGGTAAAACCAACGGCTCGTACGAAAAACATAACCTCGCCAGAAAACAGTTACTTTACGGGCATGCCACATAATATGTATACTATTCTGTGCTACCTCCGTCGGAAGACGGTGCCTCCGTCGAAAAACTTTCCACGCACCGTTATCCCCACTCCGGGCGCGCAGAAACTTGGATGTATGGCACGGGCGCATATAGGGACGCAGTGACTCGTGCTTGTGTGTCTCACGCGCACTCGTCACGCGTCCCTCTTTCTACGCCCTTGCCATACAAATAACTATTTCTCCATCAAACAATTTTTATTGCTGCGAGAGTCTAGACACTTTTAAAGTATGTGTTAGAATCTTTTTCACAGCAGCTTTTATAGACTGAAAATAAACTTTCCGGGCTTCAACCGTAAGATAGACCTTATTTGGATCAACTTCACAGCTGTAAAGATTGATTTCATTCCTTCACGTAAAAGGCTGAAAATGTGAGTCGACGGTCGTGAGATGAACTACTTTCAGTTACAACAAACGTAAAAAAGAACTAAGTGCTTCATGCACGTACGACCTACTTCAGTAGACAAAAATTATTACTGAAATTTTTCAGTAACAATTTTTTCAATATTGATAAACCGAACCTTTTTTGAGCTTGTCACCTCAACAAAGAAACGTGACGAATCATAATATGATCATACCTCAAGAAGATGGATGCAGATAGAAAAACTAATTTTCTGAAGTGGTCGGCCCAACAGCCTGAAATTTAACGGTATCTCATAACTTCAGAGCGGATTTAAAAGGCGAAGCAATATAGTCTTTTATCGACGTCAGTTGCCAAGGATGATATGTCAGGATTGCTCGTAGCTAAAATCGGAGAGCAGAGTTGATCCACGAAATTGAAAGCGAAACCATTATTGAAGATTGCGAGGCGGGCGTCTACGCCGGAATACTCTCTGCCAGCGCTGCTGAAAAGCTTCAAAATAAGCTCGTACATTCTCTAATTGTTTGTCTTCTACGGAACGAAAAATTGATAAAACGTTAATCCTGTATTTCAACAATACTAGAGTACCTACTGCTCGAATATTTATACGAGAGAAGAAAATTTCACGCTCTCTTCGCCAAGGTTTTTAGGCGGAAGAACTTGGCAAAGAGCTCCAGAAGGTTTTTAAACCTAATAAAGGCCAGTTGAACTCATGCAAAAAATACAAGGGTATGTATATTTGAGTGGGTGAATCTTCTGCGTATACAGTGAGTTTTTCAGATGCTACAGTATATAATTCTTAGATTTTACGTGACGGATCAAATCTCGGTAAACTCAGCCTCAAACAACTTGGTTGAGAAAATTCAAAGTTTGAGCGTGAAACGAGTGAAACGAGATCGAGGATGAATCAAAGTATCGGGGTGAAAGATGGAATCGAGAGAAGACCTGTCGACAAATATTGTATCAGATAACAAGTCACGACTGCGAAGATTGAAGTCGTCGGAGAGGAAGTCGCTCAGACGTTACTAGTGTCAAATCGAAAATTAAACCTGCGATTGATAAGGAATCCCGATCGCGTCACCTTTAATCCCACCGAGAGATGGAACGGAGTCTAATTCTAGAGTCTATGATACGTAACATGTAACACCTAGTTTTGTGACAAGTTTTCGGCTAACGATGAATCCCAACTCTCGCAGTGTAAACGGAGAGGGTAAATTTGCTTGACAATATTATTCGTCTCTCGCCTTCGTGTTATTGCCGCACTGAGTTCTCAAGCGGTAAATTAACACCACTCAAATCACAGTGGGTCTTCGGCGTGGATTAATTCCTGGACAACTGAGTTGACACAATTATACTCACGCTCCGAATTGTCGAACGGCCATCTAAACAGAGTCGCGTCGAGTATACCTTTATTACTGTGCATACGATTAAAGAGATACCGGTATAAAGCTTTTTTATTATATGGATTAGATTATTCCAATTGATAGTTTATTTCAGTCAATCTCCATCAACCATGGTGTTATCGTCATAGGATCATGTTCTACATAGAGACCCTGATTCCGTCCAGCTCTTCAATTATGTCACCGAACCTGAAGCCAGTGGGCACTGCAGCGCGTAGCGTTCGACCGTGAGCAAATATTCGTCTGCATGAAATTCGATCGCAGAAATAGTAGATTGTGTGGCAAGTGCTGAAATTTGGCGATATCCGATGCGTTTACAGTTTGCAACACGAGCCAAATGCGAGCTGCATGTATACGAGTACCAGTGTGGTTTACTCACGAGTCAAAGACAAGTGTTGTAATAACCCGAGTACTCGGGTGAATGCAGTATGCGACTGAGGTATTCGAAAGCGCACGCGGTCGGAAAAACTCAAACCCTAGGGTGAAAAGTAGATGATTGACGATGTGCGCACGCGCCGCGTTTACTGATCCTAGTACGGAAAGTAGACTGTTTACGACGTTGTGTGACAAAAAGATTTTCCGGACGTTTGAACAATTCGAGCTAACTCATCATGTACGTATCTTCGCTCGACTATTTAGTTTTTCATATTCAAATCAGCATCTGCGAAAGTAATTAGTAATAAAACCTACCACATAATTCTGTAGAATTCTGTAGCGAAACACTTTGTGGCGAAATCAAGCAGTCTCTTTAAAAAAAAGTTCTGGTGCTTATTATATAGGTCACAGCCTCTAGTGCAAACAGTGTGAACTTCGTGATTAGTAATCAAGCACACCCATCTGTTTATCAAGTGTCGGACACGAAACCCTCGATATCTTTGTTAATAAATGATTCATCAATTCACCAGGTATCGAATATAAATCAGTACACCGTAGAAATGGTCTATAAATAATACCTGGTGGTTTTTACTCCCCGGAAACGATAAATCATGACTATTGTACGGGGCGTATATCTCCCATCAAATACCCACTCTCTAAATTTGAATCAGTGAAAATTTCACTAATTGAATCAGTGACTTGGTATTTCACTGCAGAAACAGTGACTTGAACCCTTTTTCACTGGAGTATCAGTGAAGTCCATTTCAGCAGTGATTTTACCACTGCTAAACCACTGCATAACTTCACTGTTTCGTCAGTGACTTTTGTGACGAACGCTAGGGGCGCCGCGTACGCCGAGTCTCTAACCGCCATGGAGCTGCCTACTAACCGCCAAATCGTTCGCGTTCATATGTTGCGTGCTGATTTGGGCGTCGGTTCAACCACGTGAACTGTTCAGTAAAAATCATAACGTAAGTACACTTGCGGATTTATAAAATTCTTCACAATTTGGCTTGTTAGTTGCAAATAATCAATGAATTGTGTGAATATTGCTGTTCACTGTCTTACATTGAATTCCTTATACTTTTGGTAGGTTAGGTTTCCTCACTGCGTCCAGTCTTGGCTCGCTCCGACGAGATGGGAGACGGAGAAGTTTCATCTGCGTTAGGAGTCTGTTTTTTCGTTACTTGCAATAAAGACTCGCGAAACAAAAATGTGTCGAATATATCATATTGTCTTTCCATTTCGAGAATATCTTCAACCGGATTAAATATACACCAATAATTTTCGCTGATTCAATTGGTGCAAATTTCACTATTTCAATCAGTGATTGAAATTCACTGGATAAATTAGTGACTTTTCACTGATTTCCAGTGGTATACTTATAACTGGAGGCATCAGTGACTATTCGCTGATGATCAGTGACTATTCACTGATTCAAATTTAGAGAGCACCGTGCATCGATCAATGTGGCTGCAGATATTACTTTCGCCAATTGTTGATTTGTCAATTTCCAAAACCACAGGGATTGATAAGAACAACGTTTCTCTGTTCTGCAGATGGACTCCTTTCACGTTAGAAAGAGGGTAGCCATAGGGTTTGGCGGGGAAATTAGGCAATCTAAAAACCGACAACACCTTCAGCGTCACAGCACACTGAGAAGCGTGAAATGCTTGCCTACCTCAAAGAATAAAACTTGGCTACGATGAGATTTTAAATTCGAAGAGTCCAATTGAACAATTTTGAAATGAAAGTCATTTGGGTGGAATAATCAAAATCGGATTTTAAGAATAAGCAGTATTTCATTTCAGCTTAATGTACTTGTGGGAGGTATAAAAGTTGAGGAACGTGAGGGATACCAAATCGTGTCGGTGCGGCACTCCCGAATTTATTTTATCAGCCCCATCAACACTCCCCATCCAAATAGAAACATTACTTTGGTAAATAACGCTTTTCGGAGATTGATAATGTAAGCTGACGTAATGATTATACCGAGGGGGAGAAAATCAACCGGTTATTCAATAACAAGGCTTTCAGCCGAGGGTGCGATAGAACAGGTGGAGGAGCCCGGATAGGGAACGCGATATGGGAAAGCGCCGTCAATGTTCCCGCGCCACATCCATAGTCGTTACGGTTAATAATTTCCGCACTCATAATAATCAGTCGTTTTGCTTTTTTTCTACGTTATCAAATTTGGATTCCATCAAAATGTGCGATAACCTGTGACAAAATGTCAATCAATTGCGTACACGCATCTACAAACTTTCACGTCAACCACAATATTTTGCTGATTATGTCTGATTTTGAGTCAGTTTTCATATCCTCCACTCAAATAGGCGGTATTTCATTTTAAATGAAATTTTTGGCGGGAAATTCAATTTTATGAACCAAATCCTCCCCTAGAACGTTCCCGCAGTGCCCGCGCTGATCGATTTCGGTTCGGCACGGTCGGAAGTTTAATTGGCTCGCATATTTTCCCACGTCACATACACGCGAGAGATAAAGCACCGCGATATTGAAAATTATAATCAAGATCAAGCTACAGTAGCGATCGCTGATATTTACATTCGCTGATTCACGGGACATATCGAACAATAGTCGACAACTTGTTGGTTGAATCGAAATTCAACACATTTTTCACGTCATTTTATACTTGCAAATTTTCTGCTCGCCGACGGAATTAATCGAAGTAAATGAATAAAAAAAACTTCGGAAGCTGATTCTGGGAATATACGACCCAACCAAGTTGAGGCAGACGTAGACGAGGTAAGAGAATTTCTATTCGAAAATTTGCGAAACTAGATAAAAGTTTCAATTGGGTACAGTGTTACGCGAAAACAGCACCTGCTCGAGATTCTAAATGTCACCCAGCTGCCTGGTCACTCAATTAATACCCAATAATCAAACGCCCCGATCGATCTACAGCCATTTAATTAATCATTGAAAGAATTCTCAATTAGTGCTTGAAATACTTGAATAAAATTTTTGAACGATTCATCCAGTCCTCATTTCCTCTCACCTCCTCTTCAATCAGAATTCTTGATAAATTTCTCTGCTTCTAAAACGTTCCGTGTGAGCTTTTTAAAGATTGAATGTAATATTCCATAATTCGGAATATTGAATTCTTTCCCTCAAGCTATTCTACTGGAATGGGAACATGACCATAGAACCCTGGTAGACGGATTCAAGAAAGGAACCCAGTATTTCTCATATTTTGCGAACATATTCCAAGCCATGTGGAAGGATCCTCCGCCGAATGGTATTGACGTAACGCCGACAGGAAGTACTAAAATGAATATCAGTTCATGGTTGGGGGAATTGAAGATAAAACTGAGGAGTGATATACCCAGAAAAAGAAAATGAGAGTATTAACCGCAACGAACGATGACAGTTATCGGAGGTTGTGCTCTTTATTTTCTTTGTTACTTGTTAATCTTTCTTTCGTTTTTACCTCCGCAGGCTAAATCCCAAAGGAACTTTTTCCTCGGCTACTGCAGTCGCTGTAGAAATTAGAGTCGTAAAGTATCACCCGGAAATAGTATATTATGTGGCATGCCCGTAAAGTAACTGTTCGGCGAGGTTATGTTTTTAGTACTCTCCGTTGGCTTTACCTTAGGCTCGCCTTCGGCTCGCCAGGTAAAACCAACGGCTCGTACGAAAAACATAACCTCGCCGAACAGTTACTTTACGGGCGCGCCCCATACGATATTTTTTACGGCACAGGCATTGAAAGTCACTTCGACGCCAGTTGAGATCCGAACTCTGCATCTACTATGACTACGGTTCTGCCGCGTGCCCAGTCGGCTCAAAAGGCAGTTCTGCGCAAGCGCAGTCCGACCTCGACTTGTAAAGTCTTTTCATGTCGAGGTGAACTACGTTATAAAGACTTTCCATGTCGAGGAGGAGACTTTTTGTGTTAGCTCTGAAGTCAGACGTATAAAGCGCCACTTTACGGGTCGGAAACAGGCGTCGAAAAGCGGCTTTTCAATGCCTGTGCCGTAAAAAAGAATTTTCGCTGTGGTGCCTAAAAACTCGTTGAAAAACCACCGACGCCCGCAGCCTGATACACGTCCGTCTGTTAACCCAACCTGCACACCCTGTCTGAGCGTCCATCGCCCCGGGTATAACTTTCAAAAACCTGGGGCAAGGGGCTTTACGTTTATTTGTCTCGTACTGAACCGCAGCTGCAAGTTGCCAAAATGAGAGACACGACCGCGACGCCTGGAGACTTGACAGCAAAGGAGTCAGGTCTAAGGGTTTTATGTATTTCACTAAAGTGGCATTAACTTGACACGTAAAGGGGGACTGCCTAACGTCTGAAACAGACGACGAACACGACTTGCTCATGGGGGGGTGAAATACCTCATAAAAATTTCAAAATCTCTCAGTATATTCGCTACTGCTGGATAATCCTCTGACATTTTATGAACCAGTACCCCACTTATTTAAGCGAGTTTGTACTCACTTATTCGACTTCACCCTCCCGTCGCCCTCGGCTCACGCAGGACTTGCGCAGGTCAGAATGTGCGCAAGGGCATCCGCGCAAATGGCGCTCACCACCAACGACAGAGCGTGGGGGGCCCAGTCCCGAGCTTGCCCAATAAGGGGGGTCCGATTGTACTTACGGTTGATCGAACGCATATATTAGGATTTAGGTCATGACGTGGATACTAAGTGGAATCTGAGTTCCAACCAAAGTGTTTTGCAATTCGCAGCTATAATAATCGAAGTGATAACAAGTGATCGTAAGAATGGAAGGATGGAAATTTCACGGGTCGCAAAATCCTCCTCAGAGACTCAGATGCATGAGCTGAACCGACTGGTGGTTTTACGAACAAAGTTAAATCGGTATATATCTGTGTAGATGCTGCTCTCGATGAACGAGATATTTCTACGAAGCACTTGCGAAAAAAGGCGGGGGGGAGGGGGGATGCCATAAATCAGTTGGGGAGAGGGATGTGCTAGGAAAGAATTTGGTATCTGATTCGGAAATCGGGAACTAGATCCGGAACCCTGGTGCCAAGCGGCTTCCACGTTACGTTACCATAACAATAAATTCAACGAGCACATAGCGAGCTAGCTCCAGATTGGTTTACGGCGTCGCTATTACTTGACCACGCCTATCAACGTCCGGAGCGACGCGACGGCATTATTTCTAACGCCGTTGTTAACGTCCTGGAGAATTCAAGTTTTCCACCGAAGCTTTTACATCCTATATATTGATACTCTGTCTTCTTCCTTCGTTTCGGTAACTACATCTAGTAGTTTTATAACGAAACCTCTAACTATTATTCGCAAGCCCTACCTTCGACGAGCCCGATCCGCCAGACGTCGTTAGTGTTTGAAACATTTTTCCAACTTTTTACTCATTGTTAGCTCAACTTTCAGTCACGGGTTGAACTGTATCGCTACCATACCACTTCAGTCTTTTATGACCTTTAAAAAGCTCCAAGAGCCACACACACCCACACACACACAACTTTTAATCGAAAAAACTACCCGTTGAAACAAAATTTGAACTCCATATGCCACCGCGGTGTCGGCAAAGGCACTGAAAATCTTTGGTTCAACAGTAATTATAGAGGCTGTGCAAAATACGGCATGCAAACAATAGAGGGACGGCTTCGGCTTGCATCTCTAGCTTCGAACCAAGCAATAGTCCTGCTTCTTGGAGTCTGATTATTTCCATTGTATTGTCGTGATTCTCAGCTGAACGGTTGTACTGATTAAAATTCTTTTCACAATAATTTTTTTTACCCCTACCAATACAATACTGCGATGAGTTCAACGCCAGAAGTCTCAAACTCACTCACTGTGCGCCGTAAAAAAAATGAAGAATCCCTATACCTACAAGTACTCAGAATTGTATCCGGAAAAATCTCACAACGGGAAACTTGAATCTTTCGATTCAAATTTCACAGTCTTGATCTGGGATGTAAAATCGTTATTCGGTAGAATGGTTGAAGAATTTATTGTCAGTTTCTTTGCTTTTCGCTCGTTCGTCCTGTTTGCCCTTATCGATTTCAAGATTCTTGTAAACAGTATTTTTATGCGACACTTCCACCCACGAATTTACCTTCGACATTCGCATGCTCCTCGACAAACTCTTTGGTTCGCCCTTTGAAACGAGTTTCGAATCGTATCCTTTCATCCAGATGTCACATCCTTCGATTTGAAATTTAAAACACATCCGAGAAGAGAGCCCAAACAGGAAACCTGTGTCAAATTCAAGGGATCGGAGAAATGGTGCAATTTCTTGTTTGCTTGACATTTCACGGTACGTTAAGTGCACTACATACGATCAATTTCCAATTCCATACCCTGGTAGGTAAGTCTTCGAGAATTGCGATAAACAACGAATATACCTGGTCAAACATTCACGAGACAATGAACATTCACTTATAACTCAGTGTCTCAGATACCCATGCGGTTTCCTGACTGTTGGCATCGGCAATTGGTCAGTGTAAAATGTTTCGTGGATGAGGAACTTATTGATGATCCATTGTCAGCACTCCGTATCCCGGCTCTCATGTGTTCGACATCTCAAGAGTATGTTAAAGGTATACCATTACTGTTTCTTCGTTGTGACAATCCTGGTTTCCTATGTCAGTGTTGCCGTAAAAAGGAAGAAACAGTGCCCGTGCCCTTTGACCCTAGTCAATAAATTTCGTCATTGGCCTTAAGAGCATGCTCTAGTCAGTCTTTACCCACAAAGTAGCCGCGTCACTTATTTTCACTGATATCAACGCCTACGCATAACAGGCGCGAAAAAGAAGATAAGAGCGCACTTCTGCATGAAATTCCGAACACATACATCCCAAAATATCTCTGTTTCGCGCAACAACAACGACAAAATTCTTGTTCCTAACTAAAATGGTAATGGCCGCGACCACCAGTTAAAAGCGGCAATTATCATTTTAGTTAGGAACAAGTATTTCGTCGTTATTGTTGCGCGAAACAAAGATATTTTGGGATGTATGTGTTCGGAATTTCATGCGGAAGTGCGCTCTTATCTTCTTTTTCGCGCCCGTTCTGCGTACCCGTTGATATCAGTGAAAATAAGTGACGCGGCTATTTTGTGGGTAAAGACTAACTAGAGCATACTCTTAAGGGGTAATTCACTTCAAGGAAATCAGGCAAAAAGGTGGCAATGCCCACTTGTCATCCGCAGGAGTTTAGCCCCAAGCTACTTTGTTGTATATATGTATTATATTATGGGTCATGGGTGCGCATAAACAGCTAAAAATATATTCACGCATCGCCATTTTTACGAAAATTTATACCTTCATTATATTTAAACATATTCATGGGCAGTTTTGCTCCCATATCAATTTCGAAGAAAATCATTCCCACCATTTTGCTGTGAATGTTCCTCGTCGGAGGGTAAAAACTGCGCGGCAATTATGAACACACTTATAGCTGTACTTGAATGCCGCGTTGCTGAGCTAACAAAAATTATACTCCAATCTTGTTACATACTGTTCTTGCGAATTAGCTTTATACGTATTGTCCGTCAATTATACGCCTGTAAATTAGTTGGCACAAGTGAAGGGTACAGAAATAAGCTCGCCGTGCGAGCATTCGAGCTGTTATAAGCTCTCATAACATCAACTAACTTGAATTATCCGCTTTAACGTTCAACACCAGAGTTTACACTCCAGAGACTTGGGCGAGTAAATTGTGGCGGATTCAAGGGCGTTCTGTCTGTAGCAAAATCGTGACATAAAAAACTCTCTACTCTACCACCAAACTGCTGCTTCCAGTATAATATAAAGTAAATATGTGCATACATACACCGCACGTCTATCTACCGCGATGTTGTGTACCCGCTCCCACTTCTCCCATACACTGAACACAGAGCAAAAAAATTGTATCACTAAGTGAAGTCATTTACCTGACGGAATTTACTTGCATTTTACCAAATAAATGTATTTGAATCCAGGAATTTGTGTTCTCTTCATCATTTGATTTCAGTACGCATGGCTGAAATCAAATTTATTTTAATATCATTGTACAATTGTTCCAATAATCCGCGGACCTGACGCTGTTTCGTGACTGTGATTCATTGATCAATCTCATTGGATCATTGTGAAAGGGTATCTTAGAGGTAGATAGACTAACGTGTAGGCGGGCATTCTTGAGCGACAGAGTTTGAGGAACTAATATTAATCACTCCGGAAGGAAGATGGCATCTCCCTGAGTGCCGGCAGCACTAAAGTCCGTTAGGAACTAACTAATTTCACATCCTAATACCCCGCCTCGTAATACGGGCTCGTTGGTTTTGGTTATAGTACGAGTATTTCTGTTTATCACTAGCATAGTCAAACAATACATTAGTCCAGAGGCTGGGATGATTGTCGGGCTAATTACATAGGTTCGTGTCTCGGGGCGGATCTGGGAACTCATTCATGATCAAAGCAGAGCAAACATTCATTACCATTTTTATGACATCAAGGTACTCGAAATTATTGTAATCTTTTTGCAAGTCACACATGACGTGGCAAGCAGCTAACCCAATTCACGTTTGTTTAAATTTTTCCTCGAAAATATTGACGGAACTTTTCTTCATGAAAGCGGTTTCGAGGGAAAAAGCTTTTGAGCAGTCTCCTTTTATCCGCTTTAGTCTTCGCGAATGGCAACCACTCGGTAAAGAATGAATTATACTAAAATAAACCACGACGTAGGAAACGGGTTAAAACAACCCCCCGAGATCCGATCCAATGCCAAACAAAGGGTGCAGGATACGTAGATGGGTTAGAGTATGTGCGGTCTCCAACGAGTTGTGATAAATTCATCAAACAGGAAAGAGAGGCATCACCATCTGGATTCTAAAACAACTCGTGAGATGAGCATTTTTAGCAGATGGGTATGAAACTGTCTTTATCTATGAGAAATTTTTGACCAAAGAGTCCACATCGAGTGGCACATTGGATTTTACTAGCAACAGTTGGAACTTTGTGATACTTGCCGAAAGGTAACCAGACGATTGCAAGGGGTTCAGACTTTCTTATATCTTGTGCAGTGACGCCACCAGCACTTTTAACCCCGGCAACCTTACCGTGTCCACATACAGCTTGGTATATTCATATTCCATGCTATGCTGCGCTCTGATTATCCAACGTTAACTCCTGAATCATCCTGCATCACAACGTCAGATTTAGAACGAATTCCTTTAGTCAGCCGAGTGTAGATAGTGAGGGTGCGTGCAGGTCACCCAACACCACAATTTCGCACATGTATCAAGCTGTCCAAGACCCACCGCTCTAATTTGCATTTTAACGCTTACCTCTCTCATCATCCCCTAACTCTCTTTCCTCTTTCTCGACCCCTTTACCGTCATCCGACCCCACCAGCATCGCCATCACTACCACCAGCGTCTACTATTGCCAACTGAACAGCTTGGTTGAATTTCACAGACACATCCCGACTCGACCGTTCGCCAGTTCACCAGTTCACCAGTTTTCCTACTAGCGAGCATCACCGCTCTTTCGAAGTACTCGAGGGGATTATTGTCTTGTCGGGCTTCAGAGACGCAATTCCAGCGGGCTTCTGGCACCCTGATTACCTAACTCAGTCACGGTGATCCGAAAGGCGTTGCCAGTTTTTGGTGCGAAAAGAATAAGGACGAACTTCTAATTTAGTCCAATTTCATTCCTTCGCTCGTTGTTTTGCTCACACCTCTATTTCATTCGTTCTTTCTCTTATCAACGCCAATGACATGGGGAACTAGAGGACGGAGAAGAGGTGGCCCGTGCGCCTGGAAGACAAGCGGAAGGAGGGTGACTGGATTTCGCAGCAAGGGTCGTCGAGAGTTTCCTTTAAGGTGTGTGAAAGAAAGCGACTCACAGTTATGGGGAGAATTTCGTGTCTCTGCCAGAACTGTTGTCGAGCCAGAGATCATTTTTAAGACGCCTGAAAGTTACAGGTTTCTTGGTAATGGAATTGTGTCACGCTGTGAAACCATTTTCGGATGTCGAGTCAGTTTCAGTCACTCTCAAGTTTCACTTATGTGATAAGTTTCACTCGATATTTCTACCGTTTCGCCAATTATCTTCGTTCAAATCTGAAAAAAGATTCGGCAGACTTCGCTAAATATTGTGACGCGTATTGTCTTCCTTCAGCAGCGGAATTAAAGTCACATTTTTTTCAGAACGTGGAAAGGATCAGAAGTGAAATTAGGTTCATTCGCGGTTATGGTGTCTACTGCAAAGGGGGAGTACGCGCGACATGAGGTCACAGAAAAAAATATCATAAGGCTGCTGCCATCCGTCCCGAGTCTCCGACGTGGTATAAAACTGTGACAACTAATTTCTGGCAGCTTTTACAATGGGCACAGAGCTTACCAGAGAAAATGCGAGTGTATGTTCCCTACTTTTGTGAGACTATAACATATAACTCGGCACATCTAAGAAGCACATCTAAATTTTCGATTCCCCAACACCGACAGTCTGTGCCCTTCAATTAACACCCAACAAGGGTGCAAAGGTCGACGCGACGTACGCTGTCTGATGGGATTAACAACGGACGTTATATACATCTCTCGGTATTACGTCTAGGCAGAGTTGGGCGAATTTGTAATTAATTAAATACAAATTACAAATTACAATTGTAATTTGTAATTGGATAAAAAATCAAATACCAATTACATTTTTAATTCGTAATTGAATCTAAATCCACACTGAAAAAAAATTCTGTCTCCGACAGCAAGAATTCTGGTTGCCTTAGCTGCCACGTGGTTCGCGCGGATAGCAGCGCCAATTCCCAGCTACGGCAACCTAACCCTATTCTGTGTCTGCCGCGAGAGTAAGTATCGTGCATACAGCGAGAAATATAGCTGCGGTAGCCGTATCATCGCGCTCTCGGCAGAAAGTATCGCTCCCTCAGCGAGAAACAAACGTGTCACAGCTAAACCAAGGATAGTTCTCTATGCTGACCGAAAGTTTCCTGTCAGTGCCAAACGTGTCGCTACAGTAGCTGATCGTTCTCGGCGAAACTTCATTCCGCTGGAAACAGCAAACTTTTTTTCCAGTGCATTATCAATTACAATTGTAATTTGTAATTGGCAGAAAATCCATTACCAATTACAATTGTAATTTGTAATTGGGAGAAATTCAATTGCCAATCACATTTTTAATTTTTAATTGGAAAAAATCCAATTATCAATTACTTTTGTAATTTGTAATTGGGCGAAATTCAATTACCAATTACAATTGTAATTTGTAATTGAAAAAAATTCAATTATCAATTACTTTTGTAATTTGTAATTTGAAGAAATTCGATGACCAATTACAATTGTAATTTGTAATTGAAAAAAATATAATTATCAATTACTTTTGTAATTTGTAATTTGAAGAAATTCAATTACCAATTACAATTGTAATTTGTAATTGAAAAAAATTCAATTATCAATTACTTTTGTAATTTTCAATCGAAAGAAATTTAATAAACAATTATATTTTTAATTTGTAATTGAAAAAAAATCAATCACCAATTACATTTTAATTTCTATAGTGATATATGTATATTGTCGTTCTATATTATATAAATATATCGCCGCCGTCGCCGTCGCCGTCGCCGCCGTGTCAAGGTTCGAAGGTCGACGACGACGACCTAGGCCGGACCTCCAGGGTTACCCAGAATCGGTCTCCCTCCCCCCCTCCCCTCCCCTCCCCTCACCCTCACCGCCCCTCCACTCTGTATGTAATAAAGATATCGCCGCCGCCGTGTCAAGATTACCCAGAATTCTGGGTAAAATAGTTTTTGGTATCTAGGTCGAGCGGACCTAGCTCTTCGTGTCCAAGTCGACCGGTCGACCTGCATTTCAAGAACTACGGACCTGTCGACTTGGACACCAAGATCTGCGGTCCGCTTGACCTGGACACCATGTACTACGGACCGGTTGACATGAACACTGAAACCTATGGTCCGGGCAACCTGGACACTGAGACCTACGGTCCGGTAGACCTGGACACCGAGCCCTACGGTCCGGGCGACCTGGACACTGAGACCTACGGTCCGGTAGACCTGGACACCGAGACCTACGGTCCGAGCTACCTGGACGCCTAGACCTACGGTCCGGATGATCTGAACACCCAAACCTACGGTCCGGGCGACCTGGACACTGAGACCTATGGTCCGGGCGACCTGGACACAGTCGTATATACAGTTTTCAAAAGCGGGCGTAAAGTACTTACTTTAGAAATTAAAATGTGATTGGTGATTGATTTTTTCTCAATTACAAATTGAAAAAGTAATTGAATTTTTTTCAATTACAAATTACAAAAGTAATTGATGATTGAATTTTTTTCAATTACAAATTACAATTGTAATTGGTAATTGAATTTCTTCCAATTACAAATTACAAAAGTAATTGATGATTGAATTTTTTTCAATTACAAATTACAATTGTAATTGGTAATTGAATTTCTTCCAATTACAAATTACAAAAGTAATTGATAATTGAATTTTTTTCGATTACAAATTACAATTGTAATTGGTAATGTAATTTCTTCCAATTACAAATTACAAAAGTAATTGATAATTGAATTTCTTCCAATTACAAATTACAAAAGTAATTGATAATTGAATTTTTTTCAATTACAAATTAAAAATATAACTGGCAATTGAATTTCTCCCAATTACGAATTACAATTGTAATTGATAATTGAATTTCTTCCAATTACAAATTCCAAAAGTAATTGATAATTGAATTTTTTTCAATTTCAAATTAAAAATGTAATTGATAATTGAATTTTTTTCAATTACAAATTAAAAATTTAATTGGCAATTGAATTTCTCCCAATTACAAATTACAATTGTAATTGATAATTGAATTTCTTCCAATTACAAATTCCAAAAGTAATTGATAATTGAATTTTTTCAATTACAAATTAAAAATGTAATTGGTAATTGAATTTTTTTCGATTACAAATTACTACTGTAATTGGTAATTGAAATGTAATTAATTACACAATGTAATTGGATGCTGCCCAACACTGCGTCTAGGCACATATTGTATACCGAGCCTTTCTGAGGAAGCGAAACAGACCCTCTCTCTCTCTCTCGCAGGTATGCCTAACGCAGGCCTGTGGAGGGGGGCGGGTTTGTTTCGCTTCCTCAGAAAGGCTCAGTACGCGCGCACACAACGCTTCCGTCCTGTGGCCATGGTATACTCGTGGATAGCCCTGGACCGACATGATTCGTCCTGACCCGAATTGAGAGAAAACTCTTTACCGGATTACCAAGAGAATTGATGTTTATAAGCGTTTACGGAGTTCCATGGGGATGTACTCGGATTGAAGAAACAGAAAGGTTTAAGATCCTAAATAGAACTTGAATTTATCAAGCAGATTAAACTTTATAACTCTTACATCTTACGTGTCCTAGTTTTCTGACCTACCACGCGCTCGCAGCGCCTGGCTCTGTGTCAGTGCAGTGTCGCCGTGTCGCCCGAAGGCGGCACTAATTACGAGTCATCGTTCATGAATTCAATCTTCTTGTGCAACGTGATAAGTCATCGTGCATTTCAGCGTTGTTTCTGACTGGGACGATTATCATACCGAGTATACCTGCACTGTAGCGGTACCCGTATATACCTGCAAGACGTGGTCGGCGACGACATTCCTCCGCTGTACTCACCCCTGGGCATCCATGAATGCCCCGCGGTTCCAGCACCGTGCTGTTGTCCGACCATCCAGTGGTGCTGCCCTTACGAAAAAAACCCTTCAAGTTTGAGGGTGAACCTTCAATTTTTGGGGTCAAATCATCAATTTCGGGGGGAAACCCTGAAATTTCGCAGTCAAACCTCCAGTCTTCGGGGTTAAACCTTTGATTTTTAGGGTTGATCCATCAAGATAAAGGTCAATCCTGAAAAATTGGTGGTTCAACCCTGAAAATTGAGGGACAACCTCCGAAAATTTTGCGATAACCTTAACGGCGTTCAGGGTCAACCTTGAAAATCGAGGGAAGACCCTGGATAGTTCAGGGCCAATCCTAAGAGTTGAGGGATGGCCCTTAAAATTCAGGAAAGACCCTGAATAGTTGAGACTCAGCCCTGTGAAGTTGAGGGTCACTATGGAAAGTTGGTGTTCCGCATCCATCACAATTGAGATGGCTAAGTTATCCTGAATCTTTACGGTTAACCGTGAAGCGTTAATGGTATCCAAACCTTGAACCCTAAAGGAAGATTTCCAAGAGTCAAAAGGTTGACTCCGGAATTCAGGGGTCGACCCTTAATGGTTGAAGAGTCAACCCCGAAGCTGGAAAAGTGACGGTGAGAATTAGTTCCCAAGTCGAGGACAACCCTCAAGTTGAAGGCAACCCTCAAGTCGAGGGTCTCCCTCATTCAATACCCTATTTCAGGGTTAACCCTGAAGTTGAGGGGACCCCCGTTTGATAGCTGGTCCTCAAGTTGAAGGTATCCCTCAATTAAGGGTCGACCGTCAAGTTAGGGGTACGAAATCACCCTGAAAGTTGAGGGGTCAGTTGAGGGTGATATTTTGAGGGGTTTTTTCCGTAAGGGTGCCGACTTACCACGCTGTAGCTTGGCATATCTTGCCCTGGGCCGGGTCGGTTCCGAGTCGCGCACGTTCGTCTTGACTTGTCCCGAATACATAACGCCAACGGGGTGCAACTGGCTGCAGGAGCTTGGATTTATGGTGTACACGGGTTGTAACATAAAGATGAAATTCTGCTGGCTATAAAAGTAAAACAAAAATGAGAAAAAAAAAGATTGCAAAAAAAAGAAATATCACTGTCTCGGGGCTTGAAATTACAAAGCCATTCGCCGAGAGTGTAAAATATGGTGCTTTTTTTTATCACACTTTTCTTTTGCCCTCGAATGTGAAAACCTTGATGAATTTTTTTTTACTGAGAAACATAGATAATGTCAGATCAATATCTTTGATTGCGAAGACCGTTGCAAATCGGATGAAAAAGTATAGGAGGGAAAAAGGACGTTAATATGATAAACTTTCGTGAATAATAGCATGAGCACCGAATGAAAGTGAGTAGGCTCCGGAGAGTAATTGCGGTCTGCCTGGAGTAATAGATTATCGTTAAGTATGAAACATTGGTGAGATCGAACCTCGGCAATGATAAGATTATAAATCTTTTATAGGACACATCCGATTATGGTTGGCGGAGTATAGGTATGTGTACGTGCCGCTACTATTTGCGGCACAATGCACCGTGATATAAGGTTTCTTGGTCTGGATTTACGGAGTAATACTAAATTTGGCGCTGGCCCAGCGAATCGACGGGTCTCTTGACGCCCGCGCCACGCTGTACACCGAAGAATCGAATCGATAAAAACGAGTTCTCAGAATTGAAAGCATTAGGTGGTGTAAATTACTACAGATTATGTTCGATCGAAAATTGCTGACTGCAATTTTTCTCAATTTTCCTCGAAACGGTTTCTTATTCATCCACCGCAGAGGTTCGGACTTCATTCAAAATTTCGAACAGTTGTGTGACCGTTATCGTTATTTCTATTACAGTTTCACCAATCTGGCACAATTTGAGATGTCACCTTCTTCTGGCACAATCTGTGATGACATCTTCTTCTGGCACAATCTGAGATGTCATCTTCTTCTGGCAAAATTTGAGACGTCACGTTCTTCCATACTGCCGTCGATTTGAGGTGTGATTAACTGACTATTCATTTGAAGTCTGATTGACAATTGTCCTTTGATACGTTTCCCCTTTTACAGCGTTTCCCTCTGCACGTTCGGTGATAATTGATCGACATCGCACCCTTGTATGGAACAATGCTCTTGGCAACGACTGAAATATTCCACGCGTTGAAACAAGCAATCTCTTTTCCACCCTCTCCGATTTGGAACCGCTTCGCTGCAAGAACTGACCAAATGCAACAAGTGTGAAGGTGTTTGTTTACGACCTTGATTGCTCTTACAAAATAGCCAAGTAGATCTTTTTTCTCCCTCTAATTACAGATATATATTTTGATGAAATTCTGGAGGAATCGCTCTGATCATGTTTATAGAGTTAATCTCAGATGCCCGAGTAGAAATGGAGAACTTTTCGATAAACGAACGTACTGAAATTCTAGACCACAATTCTTTACCATGCTTCAGAGAAAACCTCAATTTTCCGACTTCGCACTAAAGACTGTGGGCACTAGGGGTTGATACGGAGAGGTTATCGCTAATTAAAGCAGTTTAACACTAATCTAGCTGCGAGGTGGGTTACCCTAATGCCTGGTCGAAGAAGATTACCTGCTTCAATTTGTCTATTTTTAAACGGTCCGCGAAAGACGTTTCCGAAATTTCCTACTGAAGCTTGTTTCGTGCTTCCAGAGAACCTCAGGGGTACTAGTAACAGTGACTGGCAGAAATTTGGCATACGAATTATACTACTAAGGCAGTATGAAGTACGCACAAGATGATTTGAGAATACTCGACACTTTCTCTGAAAATAACAGTCCTTCTTGAAAATATATCGCACTTTTGTCACCAGCTTTTATTGTTAGTGACGCCGCTCGGACCTGACTGCGTTTTATGAAGGTGGCCGTCACTGTCACAAGTGGCACACAACCTGGATTAAGAAAAATTCGGGTTATGTTCATGTCGGCACAAGTAGATTTCCGATAAATGATGGGTTTAGTGATGCATGGTACGGTAGCCCCTCCCCCCCCCAACCATCCACAATAAAATTTTTCGCACCATATAATTCAGTAAATCACCAACAAATATAGGTAAACGACGACGTTCTATGAGTAGCTAGAATCGCTCAAAAATTACAGATAAGACTATTCGTTGAGCTGACATTTTTTATGAACAAAAGACGCAATGTTCTTTTTGTTTTTTTGTTATTACACAATCCTTCAGAAAACCAAAGGCAAAAAGAATTTTGTAAAGTTTTGTAAAACCAAATGACAAATTATTACAAACAGTTTCAGACAGGCCTCATGCAAGCATTGCAATAAACGAAAAGTCGTTATTTTTTGTTTTGAAAATTATTAGAACACGCTGTAACGCATTATATAAAAGTTTGTTTTTGAGGCGTGCTACAGTGAGCTACAATAGATTCGACCAACAGTCGGTACAAATTGAAATGCTTTGATGCTTGCTCGTGTACTGGGACAATACCTCGAGCATTCCAGCTGTTGAAATTTCCCTGAAATTGCGATACGTTTGGAATACTACGTATTTACGTTAATGTAATGACCGCGACTCAGCGTCGTTCCCCCGCAAGTAACCAGTTTCTAGCAAGTACGATTCGCCATCGCAAAGTCCAATTTTCTATCGGATTGCAGTCCGATACAATTACGATATCCTGGAATTGCAATTGTTCTCCTCAAGGTAACGGCAAGACGTCCGTCTGCGTCTCACGCTCGAATATCGATGTTTTCCATACATGTCCTTCACAAAACCTCAGACAGCCTGAAACTAGATACCCCTGGAGTACCACCTGCCTGATTTCCCTTCAGTTCCATGCGTATGTGGACTGTACTCATGTGTACGCACATATGTATTTTATTATCACTCGGGCATTCGTATCTTTTATGACGTCCAAGAGAAATGCCCGTGCCTTCAGTCATGGCAATTTTTGACACCAATTAGGAATCGTATCCATTGAGCTCCTCTTTCTTTGTTCGATATTACCCGTTGCGGCTGTTCGCACACGTATGATATGATTGCGACCCATGGAAATCTATGTATATACGTGCTATCGAACCATTCTGCGTTTTCAGAATTCATAAGCTCAATTTTGTGCAGCTTGCACGAAGTAAAATTGTAGTAAAATTGAAATAAAATTGTGCTTTAGCGTCGGTATGTGGTCGAGTATGAGTAGTCCAGCTTACTCGAACCACAACATTTTGATTCTGTGATCATATTTTAAAATTTTACGACGCAAACATAGATCCACGAACATAATCAGGTCTTCATCAGGAAGCCTGACCAGGGCCTAATCAGCAATCAATCTAATCAGGGCCTGACTGTGATGCCCCACTACAACCTGATCAGACGGCTTAGGAATGTCCCGTGCATTAAAATCTGAGGGGCAATTGAGGGCTGCCCTAGAGTGGTCAAGTACAGTATCATTAAGCAAAGTCACCCCAGCATAACCTCGTTGGGCCCTAATTCTGGCAAAATAGGGCTTTCTCAAGTGGTCAGTACCAGTAAGGTACTGGCCTGGCTTGCCTAACAGAATCCCCTGATTGGGTCTCATCTGTTGGAGCGTTACCTGCCTAAGAGGGGTCCGAGCACTAATTAGCACAGCTTACGCGTTACGTGACTCGTCGGGGTTAGTTATAAAATGACTATTGATCTTGCTAATTGTATGCTACAAGATGCTTATGCTAATACTGAAGTAATTATTAAGTGGTAATGACTGGACAGCAGATGTGTTTCCACAATAAAGCACGCAACACTATGGATTGGGATTTTCTTCGGCAAAGTACATTTTCGAAGCTTCGTACTATATTCGCTGGGATTTTGGCGATATGCCCGGTTGCATTTTGCTCGAACAAACGGAGGCAGCAGCGTTGAGACTAATTCCAAGTGGCTATTAGCACAGAATAGTCGAGTCTCGAGTCAAGCCTGCTGCGAATAGGGAAATAATGTACAAGCGCTTAACACGAGACGTGATAATAATTTGTAGAGAAAAAGCAGAGGTAAGTGGAAAGTCAAGAATTATTTCCACCTCAGACGATACTCGAAATATAATGGAGCGAGTGTCACCAAAAAGAGTGCAAATAAAAATCTCGATAAAATTTATGGAACACATTAGACTTCGTTTTATTTCGTTAAATTCGATTACGTAAGTTTTGTTCAAATTCTTACTCTTTCATACAATAGCAATTCCAATCAGGGGAGTTCGGAATTTCAATTTACCTCTGATAATTATTTTCCTGTTTCACAATTAAATGAGTTTCTAACTTGTACTAGAGTTCGAGTGCCCTTCAAGGTTACGAATCTGTTACGCCCAAGGGCTCATCAAGCCATTTGATCGTGAGCTTTGTCTTATCAAAACCACTCTGGCAGATTTTATTTCGTCAACCGTTTTACTACAGTGACTATCAACGGTGAAACCGACGATAAAATACGAATTCGTTACACGGAGAATTGATCCGAGATGCGTCCAAGTAGCCAATATCCTTAGCGGACTTTTTCGCTGAGAGAATAACCCCTATCAAACCCGCAATGCACTCGGTACAAAAACCGCGAAATAATTGCCTGCATAAATCCAATCGCAATTTTCCCCAGCGTGCATAGAAATGGAGTTAATTGCTCGTCGAATGAAATCGATTTTCTCGTTGAATTCTCTGCGATTGTATATTTTGTTCGCTTCAGTCGACGGAGAAATCAGAAAGCTACCGATAGTATCATTTTTAATGGTCCCCACCGTGGTACTAGGCGTAACAGGAGCTTCGAAAGCAAGAAAACCTGCGAGCTATAGGTATATCTCAGGATCTTTGGATTCATGGATAACGAGCCTCGGCTCTTCCTCGACTGCCAGTTACCGCTAATGAGCCACCGTTCTGCTTTCTGTCTTGTATAAACCATCTGTACCATGCGGAAGTTCAAAATGTGACGCCGCGCTTCATACGCGAGATCCTTTATGTCGCCTACCATTCAAACGCTCTGCTCTAAGCCTTCCGTATACATCGGTAGTGTGCCCTGCGATGTTATGCCAGAAATCAACCACCCTGATTCTCCCACGTGATAGTATACATGCATGTACGTCTACAGGAGGTGGCTGACGTTCCCAGTTCATTAGCGATTACGCGTGCATTAGGCGAAGTTACACGTGTCCATACAAGCATTCAACATTTTCGAGATGACACGGCATCAGCTAATGAACGATCGTTGATGTTCATAGACCGGGGCACGTAGAGAAAATGTATAAGTCATCTCAAAATTTTACCCTGGAACTCCGCCTACTGGAACAAGCTTTGCTTCAGATACTCGACACCCCTATCGATTCTACTATCGAAATAACTTTGACTATAGGTTGACGACGTCATGTACACGCATCCCTTCATGCATCAGCTTCGTGCGACTATTTCCATTTTTTCTTTCAAGTTTATAGTACAATTTCGGGTCCTGTATTGCTGCAATATTTTGAACTCACTGATGAAAAATGGAGCAAACGCAATTGAGGAAAACGCAAGCGGCTTAATATATGCGAGGTTGATGTGATATTCGCGGCTTGACGTTTCATACGCAGTCCTCGTTTCTCCTCTGCCTTGTTATTGCCGGTGCACAAGGTGCACATGTACACGTAGGTAAGTGATGTTGGCAGGTATTAGGGTATACGTACCCCCAGTTTTGTCTAGGGAGCGCAATATAAAGTAAGGAAAAAGCGAACGTCAGACGTGTTTCTCAATTCTAGAGATCACCCCTGCACACGTAAGATTTCGTTGTGAAAAGTATATAGAAAAACGGTCGTGTGCCAAAGTAAAGAATTTTCTGCGTCAACTCCACACTTTAGAAAATGAAATTGCGAACGGTATACTTTCCTCGAGACTATAGTCGAGACACTCCCTGGGAACCTCGATTCAAACTTTCGGTCTTTGCGATAACAATTTGTACCGGTTGGCGTTTGTTTTCGGGATCACCTAGTCTTCGATTTTCTCTCTCCGGTTGAATCTTTTGTTCTTGGAATTTCTACGACAAAATGTCCTATAAGTGATCCGTAGGTATGATGATGCGGTAAACCGATTTGTGGGGAGTCTGGGAGACAACGCGGGATCAGTCGACTTGAATTATTTTTCCAGCGAACGGCTCGATAGACTCGGGCCGACTTAGGATAACGGAAACGGGAAACCGATTACAATGAACTATACTTCCGCGGTCGATGGTTATCGCGTTTTTTCTCATTTTCACCTGCTTCGTCCTCGACGCTATGGTGACACTGATGTCAGAACGTTCATATCGCTGTCAATATCACGAATAATTAAACAGGTAAGATGCTTTGCAGTATGATCGACATTTGTCGAGTCTTGCGTGAAATTAAGATCAAAGCTGGCCGAATCCGCGTGGATTCACCCAGATTTTCCGGCCATGTTTTTTGTGGAGGCTGAAACTTTTTTTAAGGGTTCTTTGGCGTATTTTAAGCGACCCGTGTCCGAGGGTTTCGCCCGAAAATTTTTTGAAGGACCGTATTTATTCATTTTAAATTTGGCGAGAAAATCAGTCTTTTTAAAACGAATTTCAGAAAAACTGCTGTAAAATTGAGCCAAATGGACTGATTTTGACGATTTTTTTTTCAAAATGTTCAGAATTTCATCACCTTTCAGGTCGCACCTATAGTTTTTGATTTTATTGCGATGCGAGTCCACAATTTTGAAAAAACTGAAAAGATTCGAAAATTTTCAAGTCAAAATATCTCAAAACACCACATCTTTTTTTTCGCTCGTTTTTTTTATATGTTTTTGTACATGAACAGTACTAACTTCTCCCAAAGCGGCATCCCCAGTACTTTTTTTAAACGCAAGATATAGTCGATTTTCGAAAATAACAGTTTTTTTTTGGCGTTTTTCGCCGTTTTGTGACGATACAGACAGTTTGAATTGAGCGCGCTAAACATAAACATAATTTGACTTTGAGTGATGTGCGAATTGACTAGCGTAGGCTAGCACTACGAAGCCGGAAGAGAAGAAAGCAATCTCTCTCTTGGGAAGACCGTTGGACAGAGCAGACGTGTTATTAAAATTTTGATAAGAATGAATTTATAATCAAACAATCGTAAACCAATATCAATCAATTAACAGTTCATATCATCGTCAATAATGTTGAAAAACTTATAACATCGATTACTGAAACAACTTCGAGAGTAAACTCATAAAATCGCATCGTTATCTACGAAGAGAGAGAACTCGCCAAATCAACCACCATTTCGAGAGTAAACTCACCAAATCGACATCCATCGAAAAACAAGCAATCCTAAGCCTAGGAGCTTGAAATCAACGTTTATAATATCGCCAATAATTTGAACTCTACGATATCGATCAACGTGGAGGAAGATTTTAATCAACGAAGGAGGAATGGGAATTCAACAACGTGTTGGACATCAGACTACGTAACCTCAATAAATCACCAACCTTCCACGAGGATAACTCTATCACCAATTTGAGATAAGTTTTCATATATTGATAAACAAAACGAATAATATTAAGACTGGTTAATTCTTCCCAAGGACTATTTTAATTATTAAAAAACAAAAGCGTCGCTCTTAAATTGCCAAAGACTGATTTACGATATTAACTAGAGAAATTTTCTATTTTTTTTATATTTACAAATAAATTGATTCGATTTTTATATTTACAAGTAGAATGGATGAGTGAATGAATGAATGAATGAATGCATGAATAATTAATGTTTATGAGAAATTTGTGAAAATTTGAGAAGAAAGGGTTTTTTCGTATTTACAATTTTATTTCTTTACAATTTTATATTTATTCAAATTATATACACGTTGCCTTTTACACCAAAAATGATTACAATAAACATAAATTTGCTCGTTTTTCCCTTAATAACCTGTTGATTGACTATATTTATTTCAATTAGGAAAATCCTACCAACGATTTAGATAAAATATCAGAATATTAAAATATAAATAAGAAAAAATAAATAAATAAATTATTTCAATTTACAAAACCTCACATTTGGCGCCCAACGTTTTAGTTAGAATCCAACGCTTTAATTTAAATCCTAGTCTTATATAATTTATAAAATTTATTAGTTATAAGATGTCATAACTTGTTAATGGGTAAAATTAATACTAATTTAATTGTCACCAGGTCTAGAGCAAAAGCAAATAATTTGCACTCTATCATTTCATCGACGCCTATTACCAAACGTAGGAGAACGACTAAATCTACTTCATCGGACTTAGCCATGGAGGAACAATTGAAACAGTTACAAGTGGAGAAGGAGCAGATGGCAGAACTTAGAGAAGATCTCAAAAGACAACAAGAGGAGTTGCAATCTCGTGAAGACTTGATAAGACAGGTCAATTTGCTTCAGAGAGAAAAGGAAAGTCAAGCTCGTGCCTTAAATGATCTCCGTCGAGCCTCGTCGAGTCAACAGGTAGATACAACAACTCAATTGATAGGTGGATTGGTTAATCATTTTCAATGTTTACAATTAGAGATAAAAGCACCTAAGTTTGGAGATGAAGAAAATCAAAATCCTTTAGAATTTTTGACGGAACTTGAAAATTATTTTACTGTTACTAATGTAACAGAAACTCAGAAAGCATGGGTAATCAGTAATTCGTTAACAAATAGAGCCAAAGTATGGTATGATTTGAATAAAGATGTGTGGAACACCTATGAGGGTTTTAAAAAGTTTTTCAAACAAGAGTTTTTCTCAATACAGTATCAAGTTAAAATTAAAAACAAATGGTCTACGCGTCGATACAGATCTCAGGAGGGTACGATGAGAAGCTATTTTACAAAACAAAATCGTGAAGCTAAATTTTTTGAACCAAAATTATCAATCTATGAAACGAATTATGCTATTGTTCAACAGTTACCTTTCCGGATTAGAGACATTTTATCAACCGTGGATTTTGGAAACACTCAAGTTCTTTTACAAACACTGGCTAACTTAGATAGTACATACGACGAGAAAGAAAATTTTAATAAACAGAGTAATAATCAGAAATTCAATGGTAATAATGGTCAAAATGGTGGTATCGGTTTTCAGAAGAGTAGATTTAATCAACAGAACGGTCAACAGGTTGTTTATAGTCAAAATCAACAACCACAACAGTATTATCAAGCAAATCCAATAGCAAATTATCAAAATAGTAGCGTCTCACAACCTAGTTTTGCAATGCCTAACACAAGATTTCCACCACCAACAGTAAATTCATTCCCACATTCAAGTCAGTCATTTTTTAGCAATAATAGTCAAAACAGTTATCAAAATTTAAACTAATAGCTGATGCGATGAGCAAAGGTCCAACATCGTATCACAGCTATCATGATTTAGTAGAGGACCTAACAGGAAATATTGAACAAGATCCACAAAATAAGAAAATCGATAATCATTTAAAATGCCCTCACTTAGTAGTATCAATCGGAGGATTTACTGTAAAAGCTTTATTAGATTCCGGTAGTCAATTAACGTGTATATCAGAAAACTTTTATAAACAACTATCTAGTAAATTGAAACTAACTGAACTACCAGTCTCAAATTTGAAAATATTTCCTGCATTTGGCAAATCTAGTATTGGAGTCAGAAAACAAATACTCATTGATATGTATATTGATCGTCAAAGAATGACTTATGCGTTTTTGGTCATACCTAGGTTGTCTGTTCATATCATATTGGGTGACGATTGGTTATCATCGAATCAGGTCATCTTAAATTACAACGAGTTTACAATTGATATTGCTGGACTTCGAGTCAATAATAATTTTGTATCGTACAGTCGTGTCTCTTCGGAGAAGTTTGAGTTTTCATGTGAAGATAATATTACATACATCCAAAAGATGAAAAATCGAGATCAGCACAACAGAAATAAGAATAATCACAGTAATTATCAAATGATGAGAAAACAAATGAATCATCAATCTGAGGGATTGAGAGTCGAAACCAACGTAAATTCCTTAGAAAATCAAAGCTTAACAAGCTTGTCTCAAGATAATGAAAATAACGTTAGAAATAATCTCGAAAAAGAAAATAGTATAAGAAATAATTTTGAAATTGTTAGTAGTAAGATCGTATCAGAGAACTTGCCTATTGAGGGGGTTACTCAAAATATTGTGTGTGAGAACTTGCCTACTGAGGGGGTTACTCAAAATATTGTGTGTGAGAACTTGCCTATCGAGGGGGTTACTCAAAATATTGTTATTGACAACTTGCCTAGAGAGGAGGTTATTCCAGATATTATTAGTGAAAACCTGCCTAATGAAGAGGAAGTTGATTTAGATATTATTAGTGAAGACTTGCCTATTGAAGAGGAAGTTGCTTCAGATTTTTGTATTGATCGTAATAACTTGTCTAATTTGAAATGTATTTGTGAAATTAACGTAACTTTGTGTAACTTAACTTCTGGTAAACAAAATCCCAATGATGACTCAGATATTCATTGTGTAGTTACTGATGATAAGCTGGGTACTGTTGAGGATTTAGGAGGGTGTTTACAGAATCAAACGGCAACAAGATCTAGCGTTGAACCTCCAGTGCAATGTAATTTGAATCAGACGGCGGAAGACCATAATTTTTTCAAAGACCTACGAATGATCGCGTCGCAACTTACGGTAGAGAATGTTGACGAGAAGAAAGCGATAGTCAATTTACTTTTAAAACATAAAGAACTTTTCTCGGAAAAACCAGGATGTACCAATATATATGAACACAAAATAAGACTAATGAACGATAAGCCATTTATTCGTAGATCGTATCCGGTACCGATAGCATTGAAAGAACCTGTAGATTTGGCAATAGAGGAAATGTTAGAGGCAGGTATTATCGAGAGATCGATTAGTCCTTATTGTAATCCACTTCGAATCGTAAAGAAGAAGGAAAATCGTGTACGTATTTGTTTAGATGCTCGTTTTTTGAATGATATAATCGAATCAGACAATGAATCACCACCTTTAATCTCAGAAATTTTACAAAAGTATTTTGGAGTTGAATATTTTTCTAGTGTCGACCTAACGCATGGATATTGGCAGATCCCTTTAGAAAAAGAATCTAGACCATATACTGCTTTCTTACATAATTCAACCCTTTATCAATTTTGTCGAGTACCTTTTGGTCTAAAAACTGCCGGTTCAGGTTTCATTCGAGCTTTGAATTTAGCATTTAATAACGATTTTACGACGTTTTTAACACCATATGTAGACGATTTACTAGTAGCTTCAAATAGTTTCCAACAACATCTAGAACATTTGGATTTGATTTTTACTAGATTAAAATATTACAATTTCACTCTCCGGTTGAGCAAATCAGTATTTTTTAGAAAATCTTTACCGTTTCTTGGATTCATATTGTCAACAGAAGGTGTGTCACCTGACCCAGAAAAGTTAAGAATAATTCAAAATTTTGCTGAACCTGAAAATAAATTACAGTTACAAAAATTTTTTGGTACTTGTAACTATTATAGACAATTTGCTGTTAGATATGCAACGTACGTAGAACCGTTTAGAGAACTTTTGAAAGATGACGTAATTTGGAATTGGACAGAAAAACATTCGAAAGCTTTTGTTGATTTTAAAAATAATTTCGTTGATAGTGTCATCCTTCATCATTTCATTCCAAACCGTCCAATTAAATTACAAACGGATGCTAGCGACAAAGGAATTTCTGGAATTCTATATCAAATCAATGACCAAAACGAACACTGTCTTCTTGGATTAGTTAGTAGATGTTTATCGAGTTGCGAAAGTAACTACACTACAACAGAAAAAGAACTTCTTGCCATTGTTTATTCGATTATAAAATTTAGGTATTATCTCATTGGCCATGAATTTGAAATAATAACTGATCATAAAGGCTTGATATTTTTAAAACAAAGTCCATTCTTGAATGCACGGTTGATAAGATGGAGTCTATTACTTCAACAATATTGTTTTAAAGTTAGTTATTGTCGAGGAAGGGACAATATAGTTGCAGATTTCTTTAGTCGTAACCCTGACGGAAAATTTCATGAAGAAACATCTAATGACAGAATAATTGCACTATTAACTTCATTTTTAACACCAGAACTTTTGAATAATGACAATTTGAACGAACAGCTGATTCAATCTTTAACTGTAGATATTGGTATACCTTATCAACTAAAACAAATCGGAAAAATACAACGGGAAGATCCATTTTTGAGAACTAAGTTTGATTTGAATAATCAAAATGACCTTAACAATAGTTATAAAATACACCATGACGTATTGTTCATTAACAACAAAACTGACAAAAAATGGAAAATTGCCGTCCCCGATAGTTTGACTAAAGAATTGATCAGTTTAGTACATAACAACTTAGGACACATCGGTGTGTACAAAACACTTCATTATTTAAAAGAGTATTATTATTGGAAAAAGATGTCAAAAGAAGTAAAACACTACGTGGTGACCTGTGATCTGTGTCAGCGCGTAAAACATTTGAATTACAACATGGAAGGAGAATATCAGATGGTAAAATCAGACAAACCGGGAGATTTAATTACAGTTGATTTTTATGGACCTCTACCTCGATCAATTGGGGGAGTACAGTACATTTTGGTTGTTTTAGATGCGTTCTCAAAATATGTTACTCTATATCCGATGAAAAAAGCTACGGCACAAATGAGTTTGAAGAAAATTGTAGATCATTTTATACCAAAATTTGGAAAGCCAAACCGTATACTCTCAGATAATGGAACTCAGTTTACAGCTGAGAAATGGAAAAGTGGATTACAACAACTAAATATCAAAGTTTGTTATTCATCGATAAGACATCCGCAGTCAAATCCCACCGAAAGAGTAATGCGAGAGCTTGGAAAGTTATTTAGAGTTTATTGTGCAGACCAACACACCAAATGGGCTAAATTTATACCAACAATAGAGAAAATTATAAATGTTACTATCCATCAAAGTACAGGATTTACTCCACATCAACTTCAATTCAATGAAAATCATATAGATAAAATTCAACAGATAATAAAATTTCCGGAATCAATAACTATAGATAGAAATACTCGAATAGAATTGGCTAGAGAAAGGTTATTAAAAAACTTTAATAGACGTTGCACACATCAAAAGAGTAAATCAAAAATTGAACTTAAAATAAATGATTTAGTGTTAATACGAGTACCCATGCAATCTAGTGCACTTGATAAAGTGACTCAAAAATTTTTCCATCTTTTTCAAGGTCCATATAAAATATCTAAAGTGATAGGAAGTAATGCTTATGTTTTAGTTGATATTGATGATGAAACTAAGGTGAAAGGTACATACAATCGAACCATGCTACGTCAATATTACCAATCTACCTAGCAATTGACGAGTTAATCTACGCTGTATAATAAATTAGCCAGCGTAACTGTTCGATTGTTCCTTCATCGCTCCGAAAGTATGATGTTATAAAATATTTTTGACGAATTGTAAAATGATTAGGTATAATTGACCTTGTACAAATTAGATTTAATGATATGCAAAATGATTGAATAGGAAAAGAAAATTGGACGAATTGTAAAATGATTAGACATAAGTGACTTTATACAAATTAGTTTTAATGGTATGCAGAATGACTGAGTGTGAATGATTGAATTTTTATGAAAAAACAAAGTGATAAAAAGTGACAGTTTTTTATGAGCTTGTGATAAACCTCATAAAAAAAGGAGGGTAGTTGTGACGATACAGACAGTTTGAATTGAGCGCGCTAAACATAAACATAATTTGACTTTGAGTGATGTGCGAATTGACTAGCGTAGGCTAGCACTACGAAGCCGGAAGAGAAGAAAGCAATCTCTCTCTTGGGAAGACTGTTGGACAGAGCAGACGTGTTATTAAAATTTTGATAAGAATGAATTTATAATCAAACAATCGTAAACCAATATCAATCAATTAACAGTTCATATCATCGTCAATAATGTTGAAAAACTTATAACATCGATTACTGAAACAACTTCGAGAGTAAACTCATAAAATCGCATCGTTATCTACGAAGAGAGAGAACTCGCCAAATCAACCACCATTTCGAGAGTAAACTCACCAAATCGACATCCATCGAAAAACAAGCAATCCTAAGCCTAGGAGCTTGAAATCAACGTTTATAATATCGCCAATAATTTGAACTCTACGATATCGATCAACGTGGAGGAAGATTTTAATCAACGAAGGAGGAATGGGAATTCAACAACGTGTTGGACATCAGACTACGTAACCTCAATAAATCACCAACCTTCCACGAGGATAACTCTATCACCAATTTGAGATAAGTTTTCATATATTGATAAACAAAACGAATAATATTAAGACTGGTTAATTCTTCCCAAGGACTATTTTAATTATTAAAAAACAAAAGCGTCGCTCTTAAATTGCCAAAGACTGATTTACGATATTAACTAGAGAAATTTTCTATTTTTTTTATATTTACAAATAAATTGATTCGATTTTTATATTTACAAGTAGAATGGATGAGTGAATGAATGAATGAATGAATGCATGAATAATTAATGTTTATGAGAAATTTGTGAAAATTTGAGAAGAAAAGGGTTTTTTCGTATTTACAATTTTATTTCTTTACAATTTTATATTTATTCAAATTATATACACGTTGCCTTTTACACCAAAAATGATTACAATAAACATAAATTTGCTCGTTTTTCCCTTAATAACCTGTTGATTGACTATATTTATTTCAATTAGGAAAATCCTACCAACGATTTAGATAAAATATCAGAATATTAAAATATAAATAAGAAAAAATAAATAAATAAATTATTTCAATTTACAAAACCTCACAGTTTTCACGTGTTGTATCGAGTTTGAATATTGAATACGCTTCAAAAGTCATAGCTGTGATACCTACATTACATTTTAACATTTTATAAATATGAAACACGAATTTTAATTAACCACAACCCACTACCAGAGTCCTAGTTGAACGAAAAATGTTTCAAAATAAACATTTCAGATACGTTAATTTTTCAATAACAACCACAAATATTTTTCATGTTTCTTGACCTTTTTTTTCATAATCATATAGGTATACACTCTCAGGAATTTGCGATGTATTTGCCCCTGACTGATTTCACACCGAGAGAATAATCTAGCGAGATCAACCGAAGTCTGCTCGGAATTACCGAAGTGGTTTAAAAGGTCTCTCGTAGGTTCTATGCTTCAAGCGAGAGCAAGCGAAACAGAGATACCTGTTAGCGGTGCGCGCGTAGTGCAGTTGATATATTTATTTCACTCCGTGCGTAAAGCGTGACTTTTCGCACGCAAGCGTGCATATAATCGGACTTTACCCGCGTTTGTTATATAAAATTTTGTTCGATACATGTGCGAAAGTTGTTTTTCTACTCGTGAGATTGTCAACCTCGCTTTGCTCGGGCGACAAACCTCCCACTCGTGCCAAAACAAACCTTTCGCACTTGTATCGAAATATACTATTCTCTCACACTCTTCCTCACATTAAACATAGAATCAAAAGGCTTTCCTCCGATAACTACAACGAATGACTTCGGTTGATCTCGCTAGATTATTCTCTCGGTGTGAAATGAGTCAGGGGCAAATACATCACAAATTCGTGAGAGTGTATACCTATATGATTATGAAGAAAAAGTTCAAGAAACATGAAAAATAATTGTGGTTTTTATTGAAAAATTAACGTATCTGAAATGTTTATTTTGAAACATTTTTCGTTCAACTAGGACTCTGGTAGTGGGTTGTGGTTAATTAAAATTCGTGTTTCATATTTATAAAATGTTAAAATGTAATGTAGGTATCACAGCTATGACTTTTGAAGCGTATTCAATATTCAAACTCGATACAACACGTGAAAACGGCGAAAAACGCCAAAAAACCTGTTATTTTCGAAAATCGGCTATATCTTGCGTTTAAAAAAAGTACTGGGGATGCCGCTTTCGGAGAAGTTAGTATACTGTTCATGTACAAAATCATATAAAAAAACGAGCGAAAAAAAAATGTGGTGTTTTGAGATATTTTGACTTGAAAATTTTCGAATCTTTTCAGTTTTTTCAAAATTGGGACTCGCATTGCAATAAAATCAAAAAATATAGATGCGACCTGAAAGGTGATGAAATTCTGAACATTTTGAAAAAAAAATCGTCAAAATCAGTCCATTTGGCTCAATTTTACAGCAGTTTTTCTGAAATTCGTTTTAAAAAGACTGATTTTCTCGCCAAATTTAAAATGAATAAATACGGTCCTTCAAAAAATTTTCGGGCAAAACCCTCGGACACGGGTCGCTTAAAATACGCCAAAGAACCCCTAAAAAAAGTTTCAGCCTCCACAAAAAACATGGCCGGAAAATCTGGGTGAATCCACGTGGATTCGGCCAGCTCTCGAATCCTTAACTTGATTCAGCAGATATGTTAATACCTGTATATCACATATGCATAGTATGTATGAATATGTGTGCACAGTAGAGGATCGAGGGTTGATTCCTTTCAATCACCATTGAATCCTATTTGCAATCACTCGTCAAAACTTAGAGCCAAATGGTAACTGAGTGCCCTTTACTGTCTTGAATACGATCGTGATGATCAACGGTCCGACCCCACATATAGAAACTTATGTAATGATCTTCATATACGTAGTCTTGAGCTTTAAATTTCTGATTTCTCACTGCGCATGCTCACTGAAAGCGGTGGAGAACTTCTCATTCTTTATATAAATGAAGCAGCTTGGTGTAGACGACTCAATAGAAGTGGGGTCTTTCTGTGTCAATCTTTGACGATTTGATTTTTGAGTTATGATAACATCGTTTCTAGGTGTGTTGAAATTGGAGATTTGAAGAGGCTTCTTCAGCCACATATCGACGGCCGCGTGGAAAAACTGGCTATCTCGGGAAACGCTTGAAAAACCGGCTATCTCGGGAAACGCTTGAAAAACCGGCTATCTCGGGACTCGCTTGAAAAACCGAGCGAGTCCCAAGATAGCCGGTTTTCCAAGCGTTTCCCGAGATAGCCGGTTTTTCAAGCGTTTCCCGAGATAGCCGGTTTTTCAAGCGTTTCCCGAGATAGCCGGTTTTTCAAGCGAGTCCCGAGATAGCCGGTTTTTCCACGCGGCCGTCGATATATTCACAGAGCCTCGTATTCGGAACATTAATGCAGATATGTGTATGGATTCAAGGCTGCACATACTAACATTCAGGAGGGTTTTTTTTATCGTACATCGATAACCTGAAGGACTGGTTATTACTGCAGTTTCTCTTAGGCTCGAAATAATTGCACGATTGCACATGTGTATAACGTACAGTTAAAATTCATATTCCAATTTGGACATTGATTTTCCATGCCCTGCAGGGCTGATATTGATTTCAGGAAAATCTAATTAAACTCGTGACCCGCACTCGTATTTCATTGAACATGCATGCCAATCTCATGCCAGGAATCTAACCGAGTTGATTGAAAAAAAAACTAACAAAAAAATCACAACAATTTTTTGTACAGCGAAAATGTGTACCACGTGCCACGAGAGTATATATCACCGATATATGAAATTTATATCAACCAGAATGATTGAATGATAGGGTTTATTGGCTTTCTGTCAATCTACGGAATTAACAAAAACGAGCATGTGCCGCGTATTTTACGGTCACTAAACAAGCAAATCGGCGGGGAAGAATGATCAACATTATTGTTAACTTATCATCAAAATAGATTGAATTTTTAGAACGTTATAATTCTAATTGGTATCATAATACCTTTTTTCATTCTCAGTTCTATATTGGCGAAGGCTTTGTAGCGTTCAAAGATTCCATACGTTTCAATTATGACCACACGTGCATGAATCATGATTCCAATATACCGTAAGTGCCAAAAGCTCGCATATGAATTTTATTAAAGTTACACGCAGCATGGAAACATTGAACGCTAGACAAAAAAAAGATTGGCTCCCTAGAAACAAGAACTGCCTTTGTTGGTGAAATATTATTTTACCCATACCATCGGGCAATCAATAGAATTTTATTCAGGGACCACCTATCGGGTGGAGAGAACGAACTGTACGAAAATCAGGCCGATTTTCAATGTTTTTCCCCTCTTTTTCACCCCCACTCAATTTGATTTCATTCTTACGAAAATTGCTAGTCTTCCTTTTTAAACCTGCGCGTGAACGCTTCCTGATCTAATTTACGTTTTCTGAAAACGGATTATCCCGGGGAGCGGCACGACGCAGACTAAAACGCCAATACTACGTCTTTGTGTCCCTGTCGACTGCTGATTTTTTTTTAAAAAGAATCAAACTACGTGTCAATGTGTGATATCTGAAAACACCGACGCGATATACGCACGAGCCGTCATAAATCATCGGAAAAAAAGCACCGTGACGTTTTCAACTCAACAAATCAAACTGATACTTTGGGTGAATATCAATTTTCTCTAGATACATATAGTGTATTATATTTCACTGTGCACACACGAACGCCTGATGATGTTTCCAATGGTTACAATACAATCCTCACGTGCCTCATTATTATAGCACCAATTACACAATTTGTGGAAACACAAATCATAGATTTAATACTGTAATGTGATTTGCCATTTAAATGGTCCAATAACGATTTAACCTCTGATTAGAATCACTGACCCGTTCGTTTCAACGCCATTTGAAATCTGACAGTTTTCATTCCCGAGGGAATTTTAGCCCGAGGTGCTGTCAACTAGCCAACGTAGGTATACCAGCGGGGCTTTAATCCACTCTGATGTTCATTTCGATAAAATAATATAATATTTACATACAATCACACTGTTTCCTGCACATAAGTCAACACATCATTGTATACTTGTAAAATCGCAGCATAAGTTGAATAATTATTTCCCGCGTTTTTGCTATTTTCAACGTCTTGTTACGGTCACAAATCTACGGTTCTGAGAATGATTAGATAAGTTTGATGCACTTGCTATTATTATTATTTCGTTCAATATCTCAATTTCTACCAGTGTTGGGCAGCAGCAAATTACATGGTGTAATTAATTACATTTCCATTACAAATTACAGCTGTAATTTGTAATTAAAAAAAAATCCATTACCCATTACAATTGTAATTTGTAATTGAATCGAAATCCATTACCCATTACAATTGTAATTTGTAATTAAACTGAAATCCATTACCCATTACAATTGTAATTTGTAATGAAACCGAAATCCATTACCCATTACAATTGTAATTTGTAATTGAACCGAAATCCATTAACCATTACAATTGTAATTTGTAATTGAACCGAAATCCATTAACCATTACAATTGTAATTTGTAATTAAACCGAAATACATTACCCATTAGAATTGTAATTTGTAATTAAATCAAAATCCATTAACCATTACAATTGTAATTTGTAATTGGATCGAAAAACATTACCCATTACAATTGTAATTTGTAATTAAACTCGAATCCATTAATCATTACAATTGTAATTTGTAATTAAACCGAAATCCATTAACCATTACAATTGTAATTTGTAATTCAATCGAAACACATTAACCATTACAATTGTAATTTGTAATTGAGTCGAAATCCATTAACCATCACAATTGTAATTTGTAATTAGACCGAAATACATTACCCATTACAATTGTAATTTGTAATTAAACTCGAATCCATTAACCATTACAATTTTAATTTGTAATTGAACCAAAATCCATTAACCATTACAATTTTAATTTGTAATTAATCCGAAATCCATTAACCATTACAATCTGAAAATGTAATTAAGTCGAAATACCCGAACCATTACAATTTTAAAATGTAATTAAACCAAAATACATGAACCATTACAATTTTAAAATGTAATTGAACCGAACCCAACCGAAGCATTACAGTTCAAAAATGTAATTGAACCGAAATACATGAACCATTAAAATTTTAAAATGTAATTAAACCGAATCCAACCGAAGCATTACAATTTTGAAATGTAATGCTTCGGTTAGGTTCGGTTCAATTACAATTTGAAATTGAAATAGTTCATGTATTTTGGTTCAATTACATTTTAAAATTGTAATGGTTCATGTATTTCGGTTCAATTACATTTTAAAATTGTAATGGTTCATGTATTTCGACTTAATTACATTTAAAAATTGTAATGCTTCGGTTAGGATCGGTTAAATTACATTTTAAAATTGTAATGGTTCATGTATTTCGGTTCAATTACATTTTCGAACTGTAATGCTTCGGTTAGGTTCGGTTCAATTACATTTGAAAATTGTAATGGTTCACGTATTTCGACTTAATTACATTTTAAAATTGTAATGGTTAACGGATTTCGGTTTAATTACAAATTAAAATTGTAATGGATAATGGATTTTGGTTCAATTACAAATTAAGATTGTAATGGTTAATGGATTCGAGTTTAATTACAAATTACAATTGTAATGGGTAATGTATTTCGGTTTGATTACAAATTACAATTGTAATGGTTAATGGATTTCGGTTCAATTACAATTTACAATTGTAATGGTTAATGTATTTCGATTGAATTACAAATTACAATTGTAATGGTTAATGGATTTCGTTTTAATTACAAATTAAAATTGTAATGGTTAATGGATTCGAGTTTAATTACAAATTACAATTGTAATGGGTAATGTTTTTCGATTCAATTACAAATTACAATTGTAATGGTCAATGGATTTTGTTTTAATTACAAATTACAATTGTAATGGGTAATGGATTTCGGTTTAATTACAAATTACAATTGTAATGGTTAATGGATTTCGGTTCAATTACAAATTACAATTGTAATGGTTAATGGATTTCGGCTCAATTACAAATTACAATTGTAATGGTTAATGGATTTCGGTTTAATTACAAATTACAATTGTAATGGTTAATGGATTTCGGTTCAATTACAAATTACAATTGTAATGGGTAATGGATTTCGGTTTAATTACAAATTACAATTGTAATGGTTAATGGATTTCGGTTTAATTACAAATTACGAATTGTAATTTGTAATTTGTAATTAATTAATTACAAATTCGCCCAACACTGATTTCTACATTCACCCCGGATCTCGCACATCCCCTTCCGCCTGAGGTTCCCTCGGCTCTTATAACAAGCGTAACTCGTTAAAGGCTTGGTTAGTATGTAAATTGCGTAAAATGCAAAGGGAAATCTTCTCGGAAATAGCTTACACGGAAAATGCAAGGGGGTTATCATGAACACCAGAAAACGCCTCTAAACTGACTACCTCTGAGCAGTATTATCTCTCAAAGTGTTTCCAGGAAGTTAGCTAATGATGTAAATTAGTCAGCTATAGCACAGCTATAAACATACTCGGATGAAACTCCACGATACGATTCATTAGTCATAATTGTCACTTTGTAAGTCGGCTCATTAACGCGAATGTTCTTAGGTGAAGACCTTTTTTTTCCCTCAATTTCATCATAAATATTCACTGTGACTGTAAGGAAAGTGCAAAATGAGGTCAACTTTAGACTCTATAGTGCAGATCAAAAAGGGCCGCTTGCTCAGCCGCCATATGCACTTCAATCGCTAACTATATAGTTATTTAAAAATTTCGTACCGAGAAATTAAAACGGAACCACCAGAGTGCTACTGCGTTGGAGAAAAAAAAAACACTTTTTTTGTTTGAGGATTATTTTTGTTGATGTGATGTCTACAAATTCTGTAATACATACTTCTATAGATTATTTTCAAATCAATTTTTTGCGGTTTCAGAAAGTACGTGAATGTTTGTGGAATCAATTTTCGTGTAGGTATAGAGACCAGTTTCGAGAACCGATGGTGGAGAAATTTCCAACGGGCTTTAGAGCGATTCTGAACCATTAGCCATTTTCGGAACTTAGGGCGAATTAGGAGAGCTTTCGAGGCGTCAGACTATAGGGATGTAACGCACATCTAATTCAAACTAACTTTGGATCTCCAATTGGGTGCTAATCACTACGTATGACTGCGAGCTAATCGAGTAATTTCGGTTGACATTTCACCCAGAGAATGTCTGCGATTAATCGTACCATTTTCTCCTTGACTATATGGCTAATTTAATCGAAGATATGTAAGTCCCATATCATGTACCAAAATAAAGCGTTGAAATAGTGAGTCAGGCGTCATTCAAGTATTACGTAACGCTTAAGGGGGGGGGGGATATCGTCAGACGTATATTTTCAATAAATACTTGAGAAAAAAAGTATATATCCACATCGCCAAACAGTTTGATTGTAACCATGAAAAATGATCCTATTTTTTTTTAATTTCCAGCGCTTTGTCATAATCTTAACAATTGGTAGCGTAACGTAACACTTAGGGGGGGGAGGCGCGACTGTTACTATGTGTTACTATGGGGGAGGGGGGCAAAAATGGTCAAAAATAGCGTTACGTAATACTTGAATGACGCCTCAGGCATACGTTGTTCACTATTATCTGTTCAAGTTATCGATCCATATGATGTTGTGAAGCTTTTGTCTATAAGAAATTAGATGAGCATCAACCGTAGGTATAGCGCGACCATGCATTTAATAACTCATGTTTATACACCTCAGGGACGGTGGTTTATTGCCCTGCTTCAGCAGGGAAAACCACTTTATTTCCCTTCGGCGTATAAAATATCGTATGCACCACAGGGCAAACGTTGTTTTAGACTCGTGCGGCTGTATCCCTCGGCTTCGCCTCGCGATACAACCTCGCACTCGTCACAAACAACTTTTCGCCCTTAGGTGCATAATATAGGGGAGGGCCGGGCAAAGTGGGCCCCTTAAGAAAATAATGTTTCGAGTTGAGTTTTTTAGTCATTGAATCTTTTCATTTTCACCAAAAAACTAAAATCTGACCGAAGATTAGCGTCTACCGCAAAGTTGGAAAATTGCGGGCAAAGTGAGCCCCAGCGGGCAAAGTGGGCCCCCCCTGAATTTTTTTCGATTTTTATTTGAAAATTAACAAACACTACAAATTCATTCATTTACTTGCATCAGGAGTCTTTAAACATCAAATGACCTATATTTTCTAGGACTAGAGAAAAGGGCGGGCAAAGTGGGCCCCCTTATACATTTTTCGAATTCATTCAAAATTAACAATAATTGTAAATTTATTCGTTCACTTTCGTCGGGAGACTTGCAACAATAAATTAAATATATTTTACGACAACTAAGGGAAAACGCGGGCAAAGTGGGCCCCCCTCAGATTTTATTGAACTTCTCTTTTTTTCTTCTTATTTTCACGGGGGCCCACTTTGCCCGGCTCTCCCCTACTATTAAACGTTTCTTTTCATTACCTGTATGAGTTTTATTCAATTGGACTAAACAAACCTCAAGAGAAAGCAACTAATGACCAACGGCTTTATGGAAATACAGTTCTGATCGTAGCCTCGGGATCACTTTTTCTTTTACCCTTGATGTTCAATTTGAAGCCCCATAGTTCTCGAGTTACGATGAATTTTTCAAAAACTGAATTACTGTACAAAAAATACATAACTTTGCAGTAAAAAATCGCAGAAATTCAAAAAGACACTGAATCAAAGTTGAATCTCCTTCGAAATTCCTTCCATACCTACAATTACCCTTTTAATAACGATCCCCCTCATTATGCTCGGTGTTATTCCTATCAATTTATAATTGTGACTGTGAAATCGTTCATTAGGTAATGTTATGTCAGTACGAAAATGAAAATTGCCATAAATTTACCTCCGTACCCTGTTTGACGGAATTTCAACGAGTTTCCCCCACCTCTGAGCCCTGCAGTGTGCATGGGCTCCAATATTCATTTTATGGCTGTAAATCATGTTGCAACTTTGCAACCATCCAGCTCTAAATCCGCCACCTGCTTGGCTGTACTCTGCATCTTGCTGCGTGGCTTCTAGGCATCCCGGTGAGGACTTTCACGAACGATTTCTTCCTGCACACGTGATGATACCTACCCTTATATCCAATCATGCTGAAATTTGATTAATGTTTGACCATGTGCCACTAGGAGATTGCTATTTGAGTGCGACAGATTATAAGCATGAGCTTATTTAATTGCAAGTGAAAGTCAAATCGCTGTATTATCTGATCTACATGCAATCTCAAAGTCAGGCATTTGTCTATTTAGCATATTTTTGATCGAGGTTGATTTGTTGATTCGACTAGTTTTTATGATGAAATTTTGGCCCCAAGTTTCTCGATCATATCAAACTGACAGTGTTCACAAAACACTTGAAATTTTTCCGTAGTCAAGTTCCATTCGCCGTTTCGACATGAGTTGAATCGACAGAAAATCGACATAATATACGCTGAAATTGTAAAGCTTTGAATAAATCCGTGCCATTCCAGCCCGTCTAATACCCTTGGTAAATAATCGCATTAATTAGCTTGCTCCATAATTCTCAGGCTCAGTCGGAGACATCAAAGAATTTATCAACTATAGCCGTTCAAAGGCAGATCTATGTAAACGCTCGTCAATGTGATCCAAGCTTCTCTTTCTCGCATTTCTCAATCACGGTTTCATGAAATGGCGGCTTTACACCACCAAATCCCTTCGATTTACCTTTGACAATATTTTAGCTAGCATGAAATCGATTCACCTTTTAAAAAAATTGTCTGCAACCCGCAACTCTTTGCAGTTGTCACATTCTCAGTTGGTTTACCAGAAAACATGTATCACACGACTGGCTGTAGTGTCCCTAGAACCGTATAATATCGCCATTGGCAGCAGACTGCTCAGAGTCTTGAGATTATCGTCGGTTGGGCACAATTACCAGATGATATATCGGTTTTTTGGAGCTGTTGAACGGGTCCAAATAAGATAAAAACGTCCTGTTATCTGTTATTAAGAGCCTCCGGGGAATTGCCGTGACTTCATTGCTTCGAGGGTGCTGATGAATTCGGGCATAGCGATAGTACATGCACAGTGATACCTGTATTAATTACCAAACTCGTTCTACTCGATGAGAAACAATTTGAAACAATAAGCCTGGTGTTCATCTACATCGCAGAATCACCCCAAAGAACGTTATACGAGTTAAATATCACATACGTATTTATAATTGATGTTGGCTGTAGTTATTCTGAAACTTGAGCCAAAGGAGAAGGAACTTAATAACGACAGAGGAGTTTAGCGGGAAATAGGCCAAGATAGAAGGGGCGGGAGCCGCGGTGGCACTGACGGTTTCCGAGGGTTTCGGTGTGAAGGTGAAGAAGGGCTGAAGAGGGAAAGGGGCGGCGAAGGGCTGGGAAAGGGTCGTTAAAGTGCTGTTCACCAAGCTGGATATTGGTTCTGATAATAGAACGTCGCTGTAAAAAAAAATCCACCTGCGGGGTGCCGAATTTGTTTCGTTTTTCCCACCTATACAAAGTGTACAATTGTTTATTCCTTTTCACCATCCTTCGTGCTGTTATACGTGAAAGGAATCTCTCAGCGTTCTCGGGCTCCTCTCATTTACACTAGACTTTGTGTGCTTGCTCGTGCTCAGGTCTGTAGGAGAGTGAAAGTCTTTAAACAGCCCTTATCATGGGCTTGCAGAACCAGTTTTCAACCAATCATGAAGTACCCATACACATAGTTTAGAAGAGTTACGAGTGTGGCTTTCCCGGTGAGCCAGCTGTCGTGGGGGATGCGCGCAACTAAACTTTAGTCTATTGTAGTCTAATGCCTTGGATTTGACTAAATTCTTGAGTGATAGTGGAAGGCACTCTCAGTATACAATGTCCTGTGTCATTTCGTCTCCTAATCTTCCCCGTTTTACACATTTTAGCCACTTGTTTCAGCGTTGGCGTACCATCGAGTATACCCTTCTTCTATAAAGGATCGCTAGTGGGATGAAAAGCCTCTCCTAGGTGTCCATAAATGTCAGGAATAATCGCGTCGTATAAAAAGGATTGCTAGCTCTCTTGTTCCTCTACACATCTCTTATATTCTCACCGTCTTAAAGTCGTAAAAAGAATCTGGTCCAAGGGAACCAGATTTTCTTCCTAGTTTGCAGACTTTCAAAAAAATCATATGCAATCTCCAGACAATGTTCCGTTCACCAAATTTGTAACGCTTTAGCCAGCAAATATTTCTTTTGTCAGGACTGATATCACCGTCGACACATGCTAATCAAACTCACTGATGTCAGTACACGGTATGTGTCACGTTCATTAACTCTTAGAGTCGACAGGTAAAATTGAATTGCTGCAATCGAAGGGTGAAGAATAATATGACGTGGGTTCATTAATTTAGTGGCATATGTTATAAATGTACGGGGGTGAAAAATTGAAGCACATTGTTTTGTCCACTAGCAGGGTTGACATTTTGACACGTTCCATTTTTTACGAGGTTAACGTGTCATCTGCAGTTAGTTTATACGGTCACCCCTAAACATCATCAAACGAAATACGGGAGAAATGTAACAACCCACGATATGTGTACCGAAAGTTTTTGCCGTTTTAATATTCGCACGCTATGCAAGCAATGAGATTCATACTTCAGTTATTTTCCCTGGCTCCGGTGGAAAATGGGAAAACGGAATCGAGCTACCCCCACGTATAAAACCAGTCCGATAAACCAATTACACATACATTTGTGTGCATATGTGAAGCAGATATTTGTCAACGCGAAATCATGCAGGCGAGCATAAAGCTATTCTGATATAAATGAACGACGGATGTTCCACAATGTCGTCTGATAACTTGTCAGATTCTAGCACAATGGCGCAATTATAAATCAGATGAAATGATACTTCTTGGACAGCACAAGAATTACATTTTTTAATAAGGCTACCCGTGCTACGTCACTTGCAATGCAGAAAATTGCGCTGCTGATAAAGAACAAAGGGGACAAGAAACTTGTTCGCATTATTCAGCAGACAGCCGGCCAGATGCTTTCAAACAGTAATTGAGCCAGGTAGCCTATGTTATATTTTGATAGCGGATACTCTATTGAAATCGTTAATAAGAATCCGTGCGGTCCTTCGGGTGGAATGAAACTAGCGTAATCATTGGCCTCCCGTTATTTCAAGCCCCTGTAATTACTTCAATCTGGGATCGTACTTGTCACGAGTGACTATTCTCTTTCTGAAATATCACCGGAATTTTTCCTATTCAATAGTGAACGAAGAAGATGAAGGAACGGCAATGGATTGCGTGTAAAATGTCTGCATCAATCGAAAATCAATCCTATTTCCATCCATTGGGTTACGATCTGAATAAGGTGGCTCCTGTGGGTTTTTCAGAGGGCATCCACGATATGATGTGATGTTTGTGAAGCACGGAGACCTTGATGTGTGAAAAATCGTCGGAACCATTATTATTCATCATAAGCCGATAACGATCGTAGGAGTATAAAGCCTCCCGCGTAGATCCGAAGTAGTAACAGTCAACATTACATAAATTTTTTCGAGCGATAGACGACACGAAGCCGGAGACGTTGCCAGCGGGTGAATTTGTTTACCGCTATATAAGGCTTCGTGACTGCCAGAGGATGAGGACGAGGGTGGGGTTATCTGGGCTTCGTTTTCATCCGAAGTCCGGGGGGGGGGGATAGCCTCGTGTAGAAAAAGCATAAAGTTGGTAAGATGGTTCAAGTGTGCGAGACGCGCCGGAGCGCAGGTTAAAGCGTCTGAATATTCAACCATTACCTCGTTTCAGGGCGATAAACTTCGAAGGAGAAAAGTTCAGAAATCGCTAAGGTCTAGCGCTTCGGCGGCGGAGCTCCCCCTCCCAAAAAAAAAGCAACACACTCGTCGCTCAAGGTCATCAAGCTCGTCAGATCTACGTGGGGAAAGATGAAAAAAAGAGCGGAACACCGATCTACTGAACTAGTTATTTTCCGCTGAAAGTTATATCGGCAAGAATGTAGTAGGAAAGTCCTCATCGTGCGGTAATGATGATAATGCTTTCAAGCTGATAGCATGCACATAGGGTAGTTATGTAAGCGATCCTCTTCTCACAGCCGTGCGCATAAGATCTGCATAAGTAGTGATTATTAACGCTCATGTAATTAGGAAAAGTTATTCATCCCGAATATGAGAGATCCATGAGATGTCCGTAGGTGGATCGCTCAGCTGCACTCTGGAAGCTGAAATTACACGTAAGCCTGTGTTAATGCAGATTTTGCTCCGTAGGAGATATCTCTGTCTACGTCTATGTGTATATCTGCTCAGCATTAACGTGCAACCATTTATTTCGACTAGCAAAACACCGAGGAAACGTGAAACTTTAGCAAAGGGATGAATCTAAACGGCAAGAATTTTATTTTTCGCGTAAATTTTATCCTCCCTTTGATCAAAATACGAGAAAGAATTTCTGGAATTTTCCTTTTTAGGAGCACAAATTCCTTTATACCTTTACCGGGTTGTGAAAAAAAAATTAAGACCCGGACCGGCGTCAAGAATTTGGTTTCATAACCCAGGGTACGTTACTTGAAGTTCGCTCGTGCAGGGGTCGCGCTCCCTCCGACAGTGTTTAATGTAATTTCCACTCTTCAGCGTCGCGATGATGTAGTTGCATCACAATTGTGTTACCCGAGGCGCGTTATTCTTTGAAACACCTCGTCGAGGCGTGGAAAGGGAACAGTACTTGAGCGCTTTTCAATCAAACTGCAGTTTACCTTGTGGTGATGATTTTTTAACGAGTAATTGAATCCATGAAAATTGTAGTTCAACAGATGTCGTTATGAATTCTGCTCGAATGTGAAGTTGACGAATTTCATTGGCTACTGGTGTTGCGAATTCGTAAGTAACGAGCCATGTTTTATCGATGTCACTGAAAATACTGGCCGGTCCAAAACGTTTTGCCCTCCATCGCATCCATGTTTTGAAATGAATGCCGATTACGCATATTTTCCAAAAAGAGATGGAAAGCGTTTCAAGAACATGGGAAATACCTGTAGACATGTGATAAAAATCGACGAATCAAGTCAAGTATATGTATATATACCTTACGCATAAACCTGCAGTATACGAGTAAATAAAATGAGTTTAATATCTGTAGACAGGTCACAGGCTGCACTGCGGCACGGATATAAACAGGTCAAAATAAGATAACGTACGTACCCAAGCAATAGCGGGAGCCATAAAAGAGAACGATAAATTCAACTTTTATCGGGATGTAAATTATAAAATGAAGACTGATTTAGGCAAATGCGGGTGTTGATCCGGATGCGCCGCAATATCTTATCTCGTCACTTGATATGGAACAGTGAACTTCCGGAAATAGATACCTAGGGCATAAGCGCAAAGGCTTGATGCGATGAATATTGGATATAACTAAAAATATCATATAGTGTCCAACCAGGAGACTCCAAGGTCTTAACAGTGCATCACCGGTTTTCTCTGTATTTGGTGATACGATACAGAAAGTCCACAATAACAATGCTCCAAAAGCCAGAGCGCAACGATTTTTTCTCAATAATTTTGTTAGCTCACTTTCATGTTGGTCTGATGTACTTCTGATTTCAAAAGCTTTCGTCAGATCCCAGAAAATTTCCATAGGACATATTTTCTGTAATTTGTTGCTTTCCCAAGAATCGGATCTCTTTCAAGTATATTGTGAGTATAAACTATATACGACGGAAAGTCTATCGGAAAATTGGGGCTTCAACTTAATCCTCACCTCTCTAACCAATACGTCTGATAGTGAGCGTGGTCATTTACTTTGCTTCGAAGATAACCCTCTTTCCGTTAACAACTTACTGTGAAGCTAGGAAGCTCAGCTCGGACAGAAAGAGGATTAGCGAACTGATCTCGATATCGGCCCATGCGTTCCAGGTGAAGTACAGAAGGAGAAAAGCCAGAAAAGGTCGATAGACAACCATGGTGGCCACTGTAAAGAGTAAACAAAAAAAAAAAAACATCCAGACTTTGCCTGACCAAATTATAATTTTTTCCTGACTGAAATTCAATGGTGAAGAAAATTTTTTTCGGATTTCCTGACTTTTCCATTAGATATCGGTTTTCCCTGACCAGTGACCACCATGAAAACGCATCTCGAATACTAAAAATAGGATTAAAAATTCGATCGGGAAAACTTGTCAGTTCAAAACATAATCTGTACTGAAAAATATGACGTCTAACAAGATTTACTCCAATATTTGTTCTGTGTTTCAATTGAAACTCACAATTTTCTGAGTGAATCAACTGGAATACCGAATTCCTCTACTACTTGGTTATGGTAAAGTCTTGGCTACCTAAAGCTTATAGCACCGTGTGGAACACGTTGGCACTTATCTCGTTCCGAGGACATGGCCATTAGGAAAAGAATACGAAGAAAAGGAATGCTTATGGTATGCATTGCCGCATCTCCAGTGGGTCGTAGCACTGCCTAAAATGCGTCTGGTGAAATTCTATTCCATAATACTTGTCGCTCCACGTCGCGTTTTTCGTTAAATTTTTCCGTACAGTTTTAGACCTCGTTCTTCTTTTTGTTTTCTGTAGTCTCATAAATAACACCAAAATATCGTGTAATACGGCCAACCAATAAATTTGAGCGTGTATCCGAAGGATAAAATTATTTTATATTGTCAATTCATGTACTGATACAGCCCAAGCAATAGCTCACCTGCCGTCGAGAAGTACGTTTCACATGCCATAAAATTTATGGCCTTCGTTGCAGAGTATGGAATAAAAATTTGTTGAAAAAAAAATAATAACAATTTACACTACCCATATTTTTGAAGTTCTGCATTGATTTACAATATTGCGCCGCGGGGGGTTACGAAAGAGAGAGAGGCAAACTTCTCGTAATCAATTGGCAGCAAAAAGAGGATCAAATTTCTGAAATATCGAGACTTGAATTCAATCTCTTTCAGAGTTAGTGAAAAGTGTGAAATACTCGTTTTTAATCCGCGGGAGGGGAAGGGAGAAATCGAGTGAGGAACGATCCCTGACAAATCTTCCCTTTTTGTTCGGGAATTAGTTCTGGGTCAGTGATTTCTGATACCGCGGCACGCAGTCCTTCTTTCTTCGAGCAGTTAGTCGTAAAGTGTCAAATTATCGACTTGAGTTACAGTTAGATTTACCCCAACAAGTTTCCGAGTGCTTCCTGGGAGACCACAACTCTTGTGGCTCGGACATATCGCCGGTCGCACGAGACTCGCGGCAAAACCGCGCTTCGGTCGTCAGTCGTTACTACATATATATATATAGGTTTCGAGCGCAACTTTTCACCCGTGGCGCCGAAGACATTCCTCCAACCTGGTGACATTCCGTCTGCGTGGATCCGAACCATGGAAGAAAACCGACGTTGGTAGAAACTAGATTCATGTGTGTATTATCGCAATGGGCTGTTCAGTCATCGTAAAATTTTAATGACGAATTGAGATGAGATTCAAAAGAGGTCGATCCGAGTGGAAAGCCATTGAAATGTTCTTCATATTATTGCTTTGAATCTGGTACATGATATATTTCAGAGAGGATGCGTATTACTGGGAGGTGGAAAGGTTGTGAAATCAGTTCTCCGTTATCTTCTTTGCAAAGCTACGTGTGGATTCAAATGCATAGGTTAACGTATTTTATTAATATAACAATTTACATCAAAAGATAACATGTTCAAACTTACTGTATATTGTTTATTATTTTTCTTTTTGTATGTGTGTGTGTTTGTGTATTATTATTACTTATGTCACTCCAATAAAAATGATCCACCTATCTACACCATACATAGTAACATACATAATTGGAAGCCCTAGCTACTAGGTTGACATGGACGATGTGATCGGGTCAAACAGAGGCCACGACGGCCTTTAGGTTAAAAAAAAGCTACCTGCTCCACGATCCAATTGTTGCCAGAGATAGCACGATGACGATCGTGTGCGACGGACTGCTCTTGCCACATCCACTCGACTCTGAAAACACAACATACCGTTTTGTGAGATGCAATATTCACATGTAACATCACATCCTCATGTGACGAACAAACGGATAAATAATGTTCACCAATATCCACCGAACTCTGAGCCTGTATGATCGGTCCTATGTGGTCGTTTATATTTCGCCGTTATTCACCTAACCGTTGGTAAGGGGTCGTCCACATATTACGTAACGCGATTTTAAGCATTTTGACCCCCCCCCCCCCCCCATGTAACGGGCCATAACAAAGGATCAACCACCCCTCCCCCCTACTTGTTACGTAACAGTTTACAATTGCGTTTTTTGGTAACAAATTCAAGTGTTTTTATTCATGGGGGCTAAAAAGGAAGATTCTTACATCTCAATGCTGCCACTTTATTTTAAGAAGCTGTATACAACAAACGGTTACAAATTTCTATGGGCCGTGGGGCCAAAAAAGCTGTGTTTCAATTGTTACGTAACAAAACTTGCGGCCCCCTCCCCCCCTGACGTAACAAACCGAAACGTTTCACCAACCCCCCTCCCCCCCAAATCGCGTTACGTAATATGTGGACGACCCCTAATAGTTTGTTGTCTTTGTTGAGAATATCGATTGGATCTATTTCAGATCGTGTTACCGACGAAATATTCCCGACGCTCGCAACAATCCTTTGCCATAATGATTAAACTTATTGTTAGACCAATTTCAACCAAGAAGCACCTCGCGAGGTGCAGGTTTCCAAGTAAAAGTAGAGCAGACGAGTTAATTAGCGAGAAGTTGACGCAGCATCCAACTACCATATTCTGATACTAACTTTGGAGCTGATCGCAACTGAATGTGATATATACATGGTAAAGGTAATTGAACGTGGTGGTAGTATCACGTATCGCATAACGCGTATATTGGAGTATGCAGTATACCGGGAAGTTTGATAGATATTTGAGTATCTAATCAGGTAGCTCAAGTGATTAAATTCAGTCTGTGGTTTGATTGGAGACCATTTTATACAACTCAACGTAATACGATCTGAACAGTCGAAGCTTTAATGGCAACCAATCACTCCGGTGAGTTCTTTTGTATCTTCAAATATCCTTACAATGCTTTTTCATCATTAATGGGATTTTCGTCTGGCTTGCATCTCTTTCGCTTTTGGTTTTGTTTTTATGTATTTCAGTTCGGCGGAGAGTAGTCTCTTGTAGTAGAAACTATATGTTAATACGTTTCTTATTGAAAACGTGTCTTTATTACGGGAAATCATACGAACGTAAAATCTTAAATATTATCCATTTCGCTAAGAGTATCCGCAAGAAATGTAAATGGGAAATATTTCTGTGTAAGTGCTCCTGTTGGATATTAGTTCCGTACCTCATCCCAGAATTTTCTGCATGCGTTATGTATGAGTCTCAACGTCTGCGGAATTGTAAGCAAACAGTTTGTTGGCTAGATAGTCTAGCACTCTCGAAAATCAATAACGTTGATATTCGAAAATAAGTTTTTCAACTACTTTCATTTCCAGTCGCTTTCAAGAATGGAGAAAAACGTGAATAATTCAACATAAATTCTCTCAATCCTCACTACTAGCCTTCAATATTGTAATTTCTCACGAAAGAAATATAAAAGGCAGTACTCGTTGAATCTCTGTTGGAACTCACTTTCTTAACTTTTCCGAAAGTCAATATGTACCTACCTACGTAAGGTGATATCATTTACAAAATCTAAGGCAGAAAATTAGACGAGAAGTTAATCCGAATCATGGCTTATCTCTCACCTGACTAATGCCTGCATTCATTATCGCTGTATTCATTGTCTGAAATGCGTCTCCAATTAGGTTTGTTTATTCAAAGCTGCAGTAGGTATAGCAACAGTTATCTTCTGACGGTATGATAACAAATACTCTAGGTTCCGAGTTTGAAACTCTGGGAGTGCAGAAAGTTGTGTCGCTTAATTCTATAGCGTATTTCGCACCCTCAGCTACTCTGCGAACCGTTTAATTAACACCCTCAGCGTTCTTGAACGCTCTGCCAGACTTTTAATAGCTTTCAATGACTCCGATGAAGTGAGACCGCCATCTCGTTGTCATCGCCGCTACAATATCCTCGGTGAGTGCATTGTGTTTTGGGGTTGTTCGACTCGGTTTCTCGGGTCGCTCCCCGAGAAGGCAATAACGCATAAATCATTTCACCCCAGGATCCCGCACCCCAGCTCTACTCCTCATGCCACTATACCCCGGGGTCTCAAGTCTCGGCTCTTACCCTCAGCTGAACAGATCCGCGTCGATTTCCAAACGACCCAACTCTGACTCACTATATTTTCTTAGATGATTCATGCTATCTTGATAACTGTGATAAAGTTCGAAGCTACACTACGCCAGGGGGGGTGGCGCTGGGGTAAGTTTAGCAACTAATGTCATATTTTTACGACCCTTACCCCAGCAGTTGGGGGCTTGACGCTGAAAAAACTTGTTGAAAATGTAATGACACTGATGTAATACCAAGGATTTCTAATAAGTTACGACTCATTGACGCAGACTGAAGTTTTGGCCACGAAATATTCGAATCGAATTGAGTTCGAGAAAGATAGTTTCAATTCGCTAAAAGCCCTCGAAATGAAGTTTTCATCCTAGACGAAAGTTCGCGTTAACTTTTAGATCTTTTACTTCGAGTCGCACGTGTTTGGGTGGAAATGTTCTATATTCACTTGAGCAATCTATTTCTTGAATCCCTAAAATCCAGCACACCCCGCGGACTCACTTTCACCCATCCACATAACGCGGTATTAGATTTGATCGCCTGGCTGAGAAAACCGAAGGACGTAAGGGAATCTGCGACACAAAAGCCCCCCAAGTCCCTTCATTTCATGCTGGTAATACGCGGAGCCGGTATAGTCTAGACGGGGTCGCTTATACCACAAAATCCTCAATCTCTGATCCCCCTTCTCTCCTCATAGATTAATAGGACGGTGGGGGAGAAGAGGGAGATCAGGGAAAACTAGGAAAAGCATAAAACCGAGAAATATGCTGTGGCCACACTGAGAGAAACCATGTATCATATTTCACCACATATCCCCGACAAATTACTACTTTTGATGGCAAGTTGACGTGGAGTCGAAAAACCAGGAAACGTAGTCATTTTTCAGTCAATAGTCTCTAGCAGAACTGGGATACGTTACATGTCGCTCGGAACTCAAATTACAACCCGGCATTGTAAATATCGCTACTTGTAGAAATTACAACATATTTCGTAAGTTTCCAGATGAAAGCGTGTTATTTCTACTATCTGCGACTGTAACACAGTCGTTTCGCACCGCCTCGTGATACACTGTGAAAGGCAAACACACATCTTCTCGCATGCGAGATGGTAATTTTTACAACTTGAGATAGTAAAAATACGTATCGGGTATACGAATATGGCGGACACACTAGCGGCCTAGCGGTCGGTCACCCGCTGCGTGGTACCGTAGCGCGCCGATAGATGGTTGGCAGTGGTTTTTGGATCTCGCGAAGAAATTTGCACCGTGTCGGCTACACTTACGTGTCACCACACAACCAGAATCATTCTCGACTTCAACGTCGTACGGCGGACGAAGGTCTACGGAAGCAGATGTTGTTTTGTTATAACACTCTGACTACTCCGACGTTCGTTGAGTGTTATGATGGATACAAAAGCCCAAAACATGCAAATTGATATTATTTGGGACATAAGTCACACTATTTATACCTGTGTGCCTGTGTGGTCTGACAGAAAATAAAATAAATAATATTGTTACTATTTATGATAGTTAAATAGTTCCTATTAAATTGTCGGAATGAAACTTCATATATGGACCAGTGGGATTACAGATATCTTCCAACTGTGTAGCAGAACCTAAATAAAAAATTAGCAGCAAATAGGACCGCTAACAGCGCCACCTGCGAATGGATGCACGGCCGCTGTGAACTAACTTCATTTTACTATCTGAGATGGTAAGAATTCGGACCCCACAGTTGTACATTATACGATCGTGCTAGAGTGTATTGGTGCGTGGTCTTAGGACCCTAACTTTGGTTAAAAAAAAAAAAAAATTATACGATCGTGTTATGCTTCTTAATACGATCGGAAATAGTAAATTTTAGCCTTCAAGTTGTAAACCATACCCTTCTTGAAGAGTAATATTCACCATTAGTGAAATTTACAAGGTGGATTTGTAATTCTTTGTATTGTGTGACCACACGTCCTTTTACTACCGAAAAATAGTAATTTGTCGGCGATATGTGATAAAATGTGATACATCTTTTCTCTCAGTGCAGAAAAATGATTCGTAAAAGTGGACGTGACTCACGGCGCAGATGTGGAGAAGCGTTGCCAGTGATTGATGCAATTAGGGGTGTATCCTCGGCGACAACCAACTCGGCTGTGGCCGTGTAGACAGTGGGTATTGCTGCGAAACAACGCAGGACGAACTTTCCATCCTTGAACATTTCAGCGGATGTCCTTAGCTCCAGATTTGATTGGGTGGCTTGCAGGTCGCCACTGCCCAACAGGCGGGATTGCGTTCTGAATGATAGGCTTGTGTGATTAAGCTGCAAAAGAGATTGAATTGTAAAATTTACCTCAATTTTTAGAAGTGCATTTCGTTGACAGTATGGAAAAACGTGACATCTCAAATTGTGCTAGAAAAACATGACATCTCAGATTTTGAGTGAAGAAGGTCGTATCTTCTACGCTGAAACATAGGACATACGACCCTTTTCGTCAATAATTTGAAATGTCTCGTTCTTGTGGCACAATTTGAGATGTCACGTTCTTCCATACTGCCGTCGATTTGATAGAGTATTGAAAGTAATAGTGCTACATTTTTTGTTCGATTGGATTTTAACGTCACCCATTGATATCCTCAATTGACAAAACCAGGACGGGGATCAGCTTGAGGGTCACTAAATGAACCTAATTTATTATTCCAAAATATTCATTCCAGCCAATTTGACTTAGCATTTTTCAATTTTTTTTTTTTTTTTATAACAATATACGAAGTAGGTCTGTGTTATACGAGTCACAATATCACAAATTTCTACTACTATAACGGAAACTTGATTTCCGAGACCCAGCCGATCTTGGGTTATTCACTCTTTCTTTGACTTTACTTACAATAAAAATTGAAAATTCGCTTTTCAGTGGCCATCAATATTCGCGTTAGGCATCAGAGTCTAGATTAGAGGTGTTCCTGTTCGAAAATATCATTCCCCTGGTGCGGAAACCTCTCACCGGCAAGTACATTAATTTGGTAATCTCCCACAAAAGTATCTTAACCAATCGAAAAGTTTCTCTATGAAAATGTCTACCTTCAACAAATTATTCTCCGTGTAAAAAATTGCGAAATCGTACAGTACTGCCAAGTATATGTCTGTCAAAGAATAACGACGATTAATATGATCGAATAAATATGAAGATGAAAATTGAATTTAGAGAAATTAACTAATTGAAGAAAGCTTTTTGACTGAAAAGTGGAATTGAAAGAATACAAATCTAGATCGTCGTACTTGGCAGATGTTCTCGATGTACCTTGACTGGTCGTTTGCTGTACTTGATTACCACTTTAATGTACTTGGTGTAAGCTGTTTGCACCAGGGGCAGCTACCCCTAATTTATACTCTGATCGCAAATGCGAATATAGACGTACACTGGAAAACGAATTTTTATTTTGATTGAAGGTAAAGTGATAGTAAGAATCGCCAACGATCGGCTGCAGGGTCTCAGAAATTAAGTTTTTCGATACATATAATATCCGTGTTTTATTTCAAGGAGATCAGAGGATGTATTCCAATCAAAGTTTGCCATGTTCATAACGAGAAAAAAATTGCAATAACAATTCCAAAAAATTGAAAGATGTTCCTTCCATATATACACCTACATCATATGTAATTGAAGAAAAATAATTAAACAATGTCAAGTCAAATCGTGTGTCATATTGGCTGAGATACCCCATGTAGAATAGTATGATCAGATTTGAGAAGGAAAGTTGGATTTTCGCAATCAGATTCGATAAATAGCGAATGAAACATTTCTATCTTCTCTCCAAGCAAATCGATTAAGAAATCAAAAGCTGTCGACGACGAGTGACCTCGCTCAAATCACTGTGCCAATCCTCTTTACGGCGGATATTGATTTTTTTTTCCTCACAAATTCCGTTTTATCCAATTGCATAATGCGAGTTCGCGGCATCTTTCGCGTTCAAACGAAATCGGCACACTACCATGGCACATACCATTTTCAGATAACGACGATGGTGACAATTTTTTCACTGCGAAATATTTTCATTTATCAAAGTCCTTTTCATTTTTACTTATTACTATCCTCATTCTCTTCTTAACATACAAAATTTGATCGTTTAATAATTATCCACAATATCTTTCACGTAGGTATATTTTGAAAATCTCTCCTACGGTGATTATTAATGAAGAACAAATGCAAGTTTGCAGATATTCTCTTTTACAGAAGGAACTCGAAGTGTATTTTCCATGCAGACGCAAGCCAAATACATTTCGCCAATGAGGATACTGAAATAGACGTTAAGGTATTCTATTTAACTTCAATCTGCGTTTAGCGATCTCCGTAGACAGTTGAAGTTATGAAACCTACTATTCATGTTTGAGTTGAATCGAAGGTTCTTTTCTAATATTATTGTAGATTCAAAATTTTATAAGTGAATACGTCACGTGCATAGGCGACATGAAAGGGCTTGACCGAAGAATGAATTTCTGCGTAATCCTAATAAAATCAGAGATCGAGTCTAAAATCGTAAATCATAGTAGATAAATACCAAAAAACGGATCTGCAGATTTTACGAAAAAAAAGTACCCACCCTTCCAGTGTCGGACGAAAATTCAGTTAGGAGCCTACGGGGTACTATTCCGACATTTATCATCCACGAGGCAGCAGAGAAGAGCAAATTCAATTATGGAGTTTATCTGCTGATTCGTCGATTTTGCTCCAACCGATGCCATCACTGCTCTCCTCAACGCGCATTCACATCATAAAATCTCGTCTGACAAAAAAAACCTCTCGAATTTTCGCACCGATTCTGTATTTTTATTCGATACAACGCACCAATTCAACTTCTTAGTTTGAAACCAAAATTCATATTCCAATTGGTTTTTAATTATACTATAGCTACTCAATACTTGATGCATAATTACTTGACTACTTTTGATTAAAATTGTTACCGTCTGCTCACCGTATTGTATTTCGTTTTTATTTCATCGCATAATAGCCAGACCTATATCATGTGTCTAATAGCATAAAGTCGTATCGGCCGAAAAAGCGATTTCCTCGGTGAAGAATCATATAATTTTTTCTTTTTTTTTTCTTTGAGCCTGTCACTTATTCGAAACGCGTGGATTGACTGAAATCAGCCGCAGAAAAATTAAAGATGAAAGATCATTAGTTTTTTCTAATATGCTTCGCGGTTACCTTGAAGGCGCTTCAAAATCTCCAGAATGCATTTGGGTGGATACATCGATTCGCCGGAAAAACGTCAATTTTTACAATTTTCGACATAATAAAATGCATGGAAGAATCAAACCTCTCAAAATTATTAGAAATTTGGAATTAGAAAACAAAGCGGGCACATAAGACCTTATCCCACTAGTGAACATGATTTTTTCATATAGCTTGGGCTGAAAAGGCGTATATCACCAACAGTTATCACGACTCTTCACCATAATTGATTGATAAATTTCCAATTCAAACTTTTCTGGACATATTTTGATGTTTGTTTGTTTGTTTTTTTTGCAGAAATACGAAGAAAGAAATCATTGTGTCGATCCTTTCTACCCTTCTGCGAGGTTGAAAGTCGTAGGTATATTGGGATTTTGCACGTATTTTTCTTTTTAATTTCATATATTATAAGTAGTTTGCAAAAATAATTAGGTAATATTTTTCTTTTCTCAATTGAATCAAAATTGAAGGAAATATACAACGGATCGAAAATTACTGCGTTGTGACGTCATAGTCACCCATGCTAAGGTATGTACCTATACAGGGTGTTCATGATAACTTTGGCAAAAATTACAGGGTGGGTAGAGGACCCAAAAACAAGGATTTTGAGTATTGGAACCCATGTCCGGAAATGTACCCATACAGAACTATGGCCATTTTTCGATTTTGGTTTGCGCTCCTGTTGCGTACTCGAAACTCGCCTCTATCAGGTGTGTCGCGTGTAAAGGAGATAACAGTCATAAAAATGGCAAGTTTTGCGTCTACATGGTGGAGTCTTAATAACATAAACAACGGAAAACAAAACAAAAACATAATAATTTTTTACTAAACTCAACGAAATTATGATGTTTTTGTTAAGTTTGGTAAAAAATTATGATGTTTTTGTTTTGTTTTCCGTTGTTTATGTTATTGAGACAAAAACATCATAATTTTGTTTAGTTTAGCAAAAAATTATTATGTGTTTGTTTTGTTTTCCGTTTTTCAGTTTCTGTTGTTAAGTTTCATGAAACCTTGAGATGTTTTTTTTTTTTTAAGTTTAGTACAAAAATTATGATGTTTTTGTTGAATTGAGTGCAAAATCATTATGTTTTTGTTTTGTTTTCCGTTGTTTATGTTATTAAGACCGCACCATGTAGACGCAAAACTTGCCATTTTTATGACTGTTATCTCCTTTACACGCGACACACCTGATAGAGGCGAATTTCGAGTACGCAACAGGCGCGCAAACCAAAATCGAAAAATGGCCATAGCTCTGTATGGGAACATTTCCAGACATGGGTTCCAATACTCAAAATCCTTGATTTTGGGTCCTCTACCCACCCTATAATTTTTGCCAAAGTTATCATGAACACCCTGTATATGGCGAAAACGCTGGAATTTAATTGCCTGTAACATTTGTGATTATCATTTTTAACGAAAAAGAAAAAAACATGACCTCATTATTTCAAGCTTCTCTACACTATACGCATATGAAAATCGAAAAAGAAATTTCATGCAAAATCCCATATGCCATTAGACACGCCGTAGGCAAATTTCATTAAACAAAAATCTTCTAAATTTCTTCATCAAACTATCGTATTTGCGAGATTTCAAAATAATCGTTATTGTACGAAATGCGATTTCACTGAACACGCGACTATAATTATGCGTCAATTTGTCTCATGATCAAGAGCCTCACAAACTACACTGTTATAGTATGATGATCTTTCTTCAACTTAATTCAAGTATTTAGTCTTTGCATCAGAGACGTTGAACGTCGAAGCTGGAGTAGCTACTTCAACAGGCTCGTTGCACCCCGGTCTGTCTAACGAAGGGTGTTCTCCACTTGTCAGTCGAATTAATCTTAGAAGACGATTCGTTATACTAGGTTCTACTTTCACGTTGAGACATCCGGTACCTGCATCCAGGTTTGCCAACAATTTTAATTAGCGCAATTCAAATAGACGAGAACTGTGAATTGACGCTGAAAGTTTTTGCAGTAAACTTATTTTACGAAAAGTGTAGGGTAAGAACGAACAGCAGAATACGATGTAAAATCTCTGGAAATCATTGGGTTGCAGTTGAAACCGTGAAATTACTTTTCAATCAACTAAAATACCGAGACCCAAAGTGAAATGAATCACGAAATATTTGGCTCCGAATTTTCAGACTACGTAGTAATAGTAACACCAACCGTGACTCGGCATCAAGAAGCGTATAATATGGTAATTTCAGGCAATCCTTTATCTCGGCACCGTAGAAGCTAAAAGACGAGTAAAAAGCAGGATCTCGTCCCCTGTAAGCGTCGTGTGACAGTTTTCGGGGTTATAGCAAACCGCGTGCAAGCGACTACCGACCACAATGCCTTCTGCACTTTATGACATAATTACGCGGAGCTTGTCCCGACCACTGATATATCTCTACCCGCATAATTATACTCACGAATGAATATAGCAACGTGAAATGGAGCTTCTGCATATTAAAAGCAACTGCGTAGTAGACGATACAAAAAAATACTCGAAGATATCTCTTTTTCATTGTCATGTCAAGATTCCACGGTGTAATGATTGCATGTAAAAATAAACTCCCCCTCCCGGCGTCCGTTCAGCTTCACCAGCATTCCCTTTCATACATTCCCAGGTTCGACTTTCATCGCCAGACGTATTTTATAACTTCAAAAGGTGCGATGTAAAAAATAGTAATAAAAGATCACTTCCTCGTTATCATACCTACGATGTCGAGTGATACATTCTCTATTGGAATAAAAGATAGGTTTGAGTTCCCGGATATTGAGCCGAATTTGATTAGGTAGAGGCTCTGACCTTTACATCACCGATTTGATTCAAGCTCACGGTGCGTAAAGGGCATGCCTAAAACTACAATTGATAGAAGCAGAAAGTTGCGATTCAAATTCAGAACAATAAATTATATATATTCTCCACGAAAGATGAAAATGATAAGTACTGATCAAAAGTTTCGTTAGTGGTGGGTAGATATTACAATAAAAAAAAAAAAAAAAATTGAACGAAAAAAATGTAGGGAGTGGTACTTGGCGGGCCAGGGGTGGGTAGATGAAAGAGTATTAGGTCAAATATTTACGTGACATTTTCATCAATTGCGATGATGGCCCGCCAAGTACCACTCCCTACATTTTTTTTCATTCATTTTTTTTTTTTTTAGATCTCTTCCTCCCAATTTTTATCACATCACTAATTATTTGATAAACCAGATTGATTTAATTTTATTGTTAATTCTTGTACTTGGTAGTTGTATCTGATTTCAAACTTTTCATACGAAGAATGTTTTGAAAGACGACTTTGGTTGAAACTAATTTTTGTTAAGGAGTATTTTTGGAGGAAGACTTTTAGTTGGTAGATTTTTTTGGAGACACCACATTAATGTACTTGGCGACGGTTTTTGCACCAGAGCTGCTTTTTTGGCAGATATCATTACTTTTTGTAAAATTTCGCTTGACCACCCAATAATTGTGCTCGCTCGCTCGGTTGTCAGTAATACTTATATAGCATATAGTTTCTCGAATTCTGATTTTTCTTAGACATCTGACGCGAAATTTGAAGCTCTATTGAGTATTACAAGCTTTTTTGTTACAGTCCTTTTTGCCCTATATACCTGCAACGTGTAGCTCCGCGTGTAGCCCTTCTCCTTTCCCATCTGGGCTTGGGACCGGGAAAGATGTAGTTCGTTGCATACAGGCTGCTCACTCTAGTTTTCCTTGAGCATTCGAATATCTATCTATCTATCTATCTATATATAAAAAAAGTATTTTCCTGTTATTTTCGTTTCGTCGTTTCGTCGTCGTAACTACGTCAGTAACTCGGGCTTTTCGTATATTATTTTCGTCACTGTAACTACGTCAGTATCTAGGCAATGATTTCTGACACGCAAATTTAAGCGTGTGTATAAAAATGGCCTGGTGATAAATAAGTGAATCGTGTTATTGTGAATGGTTAAAATCATCACAGAATAGAGGAACCACTGATGTATAGGTATATACAGGGTGTTTCCTTTAACTCTGTCAACACTTTTAGGGTATGTTGGGGCTGCCTAGACGAGCATTTTGAGGTAAGGCAACCATGGTCAGAAACTCATCTTAACGGCTGTGGAGGGCTTTGAAGGATATGGTACCGCGCGCTTATTCATAGTAATAAATCAGATGTGATCACTTTCGACACAATATTTTATTTACAAAGTTCTTGTGTAAGATCAACAGAACGATAATCTTTGAAGAAAACAATAAACAATCAGAAAGAAAAACAAAGCAATGAATGAAACATTGCGTCGAAAGTGATCACATCTGATTCAATCAAGGTGTCTACTCAAGTCAGGATCTAAAATTCCCTGAAAATTCCACGATATTCCAGGGAAATCTTTAATTTTTCCAGGCGTATCGAGATACGATTTTTATTGTTGTTTCCTAAAATACACTAGGCACCTTTTTTTTCAATTTAATACTGGTGCCCAATATTCCCCAATACTCCTTGTAAAACCCAATATTCCCTACAAATTTCGGGAGGAGAAAAAAATCTTTGAGATTTTCAACCAGGTTTTTCAAGGACGTAGACACCCTGTCAATACACTTATACAAACAAACGCGCGGTACCAAATATTTCAAAGCCCTCCACAGCCGTTAGGATGAGTTTCCGACCACGGTTGCCTTACCTCAAAATGCTCGCCTAGGCAGCCCCAACATACCATAAAAGTGTTGACAGAGTTAAAGGAAACACCCTGTATATGAGTGAGAGGAACCCACGACACGACCAACATATACGAAAGTAAGTCTCAGACATCTTATTCGCACATATATTCGAGCATCTTATACTCATATCTATTCTTTTAGAAGGCCTGCACGCGGACGCAACAGAAATGGACGTGAATCCCTTGGGCTCACACGCGGATGCAACAAATACAAAGGATGGCAAGAAGGACAAGTACCAGGTATGATCGTATTGAAACTTAGTTTATATGGCGCGGTAGACCTGGACGACAGGAACTATGGCGCGATAGACCCGGATGCCAGAAACTAAAATTTTATTTACTGTAAAT
>JAEUYN010001191.1:0-40159 GCA_018257835.1 Euura lappo | reverse complement strand
CTTAATGAAAGATGAATGCAATGGAAGGATCATGACAGAGTTCGCTGGTTTACGTAGTAAAGTGTACAGCGTTCGTGTTCAGAATGATGATTGGATTAAAAAATCTAAAGGTGTAAAGATGAATGTTGTGCAAAATACTATTTGTTTCGATGATTATCTTGACTGTTTGCAGAACAGGAATACACAAAAGAGAAGTCAATGTACTTTCCGTACCAAATGTCACGTAGTTCAAACTGTCAGACAAGTCAAATTAGCTCTCAATCCTCACGATGATAAGAGGTATTTGTTACCTCAGAGTACAGACACGTTACCGTGGGGTCACTATAAAATTAACGAAGGTTGATTGTGTATTGAGACTTGATATTCAGCTGTACCGAGTGTTATCCAGAGGGATCATATTACCTCACACTCAACGCTATAAGAGTAACCAGAAAGTATTTTACGAAAATAGTTTTTATGAATCGAAATTTCTTTATTATTTTTTTTTTTTTGTAAAATTTAGTACATTTTTTTGTAAAATTTAGTGAATTTTTTGTATCATTTTGTAATTTTGTAAAACTTTGTAAAATTTTTGTTAAATTTCTGTAATTTTTTTTTATTGCCACTCTAAAGGATGGATGTACGTCGGGTGTGTAACGAAATAAAAACTGCATTAATAAAACCAATTTTTCATTTATTCATTCAAATACCTTACAGATCATTTTTATCTATCCAACTGTTATGTGTATCATCGAAACCTAACCACTTAACATATTGTCTGTTGTCTTGTCGCTTCAGCACTTTTTCCACAAGGTAGATGTCAGGATTCTTGACAGCGAGGAGCTCTTTTTCGTAAAAACCTCCAGCGATGGGTTCATCTCGATAATCTTTCAGCTTGTACGTCACAGGGTCCGTATTCACAACCTGTATGATAGTGAATATTTCGGTTGTCCAATTGGGTGTATATCCTTTTTCGAAAACGTTTTTGAATTTGCTGACTCGAACTTTATCTCCAACTTTGAATTTCGGCGGTTTCGCAGGTCTAGCTCGAACTTTCTGGTACACGGTGCGTAGCAACAGCTGTTCGTTTGCAGGTGACACATCCTTAGGCTTCATGCGTATAGTTTGGTGTTTGGTGTTATTGTAAGCGGATACCAACTCATTCAAGATATCGGTCCACTTGTAGCTACCTCGGAGACTGAACTGCATCCACATTTTACTTTTCAGTGTACGATTGAAGCGTTCACAGATTGATGCCTTTAAATTACTGTACGTAGAGTACAACACGATACCGTGACGCTTCATGAGAGATTCGAATTTCGTATTGTAAAATTCCTTTCCTTGATCCACGTGTAATTTTTTAGGTACACGTCCCTGGAGAAATATAGACTCCATGGCATTGGTAACATCATCACCAGTCTTACTCTTAATCGGTACAGCCCACGCATACTTTGAAAAGATATCAATGACCGTGAGCAAGTACTTGTAGCCTTTATTTTGCCCAGCGTAAGCAATCATATCAACGAGATCAGCTTGCCAGGTCTCGTCGATACCACGAACTTCTACACGTCGGCGTTGGTAATTTCTTCTCGCCGGTGTATGCAACTCCACTACCAGTTCTAGCTTTTTATCGGTCATTTTCAAGTACACTCAATCGTTCGCTCAACTGCTCTCCAGCTCTCTCTAATGTTCTCAGTCTCTCGTCTATGTGTGAAATGAGCTGTGCGTTGCGTGTCGCGAGGTCTTGTACCGTATCCATGTTGATGAGATGATTCTTCGAATCTTCCCGGAACCGAGCCTCGAGAGACTGAATCATTATAGTTGTATCGTCCACGTCGCTACGCAAGGCCGCTGTTACTTGATACACGAGACGAACTTCTTGCTGTATAGCATTTTGCATGACTTTCACGGTAGCTGCATCGTTTTGATCTACAGGATCGGATAAATTCACCAGTCGCTTGTTATCCATATCATACTGTCCGTCCGGGGTAATTTTGAATCCCACTCCAGGAGGACCGCGGTTACTAACGGTCCCACTCTTTTCCAGTTGTCGTCCAAACACGTCAACGCTCATCGTGGAAATGATCATACAACCGAAGATTATTGATTAATAAATGATTCCCGCTTCACGTAATTCTTCGATGACGGACATTATTTCGTTTGAATGACTTGAGTTGCCTGCTGCCTGAGACGCCAAGAGTAATCGAAGACGTTCAACCAGCTCGTTCGGATCGTCCCAAAAAACATATTCCTGTCTAACTCCTGGGTGCGCAACCATAGTCTGCGGCAGTAGACCTTCACCCTTACGTTTTTTTATTACAGAACCAGTTGTTGCGAATTCACCCTTACGTTTCCTCATCGCAAGACTAGTTTTGAGTAATTCGCCATTACCTTTTCTCATTGCAGGGCTACTTTTTAGTAATTCGCCCATTATATTTTTCAATTTGTTACTTTTTTGAATCCGGACGGGCTGGTCAGACTCGTAGTAGTTTCTGTGCGCATTAGTTTTGAGAACAATGTCTTGATAGCTTTTTTGATCCGCTGATGTTACGAGACTATCATCGGGTACCCTCTTGAACAACAGTTCCAACAACCCCTTGGTCTTTGGGTATAGCGTATCGCCTATGAGGACATGGTACGGTTCAAAACTTATCGTTGAATCACCAACCATGAGATTATCGTGTGCAAGTTTGCGTACACCACACACGCTATCGAGTTCACTTTTTCTCATTTTATCCTTCATCATTTCGAGATACTTTGCTTCCTCGGAACGTGTCTCAATCATTGACTGATCTCTCATTCCTTCTTCTTGTCCTTCTCCCTCTCCTCCTTCGTCTTCTTCTTCGTCTTCTTTGTCATCATCATTTGCTGTTAAAAACGATGCATCATCTTCTTCTTCTTTACGTTTCGAAAATTCGTTAACCTCTTCTTTAGGTTTTATTATTTCCTCTTTAATTTGACTCATTTCTTTTTTAATCTGTTTCATTTCTTCCTTGATGGGTTTCGTGTCCTCTGAAATATCTATCAATTTATGCAGTGGGGCTACCACGGGTTTGAAGACATCGTTCATAGTTTGTTCAACAGCTTCCTTTCCCGATTTTATCATACGATGCTTCCGTCGAATCGCTGCGCTAGCTTGAGCGATTTGACGCAGGATTTCTTTTTGCTTCTGAATTTTGTGCATGTTGACGTGTCCGAGTCTACAGCGTTACTGTTATACTTTCCATGAAGACGCTACTTTTTAATACTCACAAAACAGTCGAACCCTTTTCTATATCTACCCTCATTCAGCTCACTGTCCTTGTCAATCACAACGAACCCGTACTTATCGCTATCCCAGCAGGCGGAACACAGGTCTTTAAACTGCACGTACGTCATATCGGTGTTTACGTGATCATCGTACACATGCCTCAGGTTCATATCGTCTTGTTTGAATAACACTATCAAGTTGGTATTGTCACGTACGAGGTGCTTAGGAATACGGGCGTACGTCTGACAGAGATAGAAACTATCGACACTGTGATGCCTTCCCATACAGAAGTACGCTCTGATGTTGTCCTGCTTCTCACATGCTACGTCATCGAACACGAAAATAGAGTTAGGTCGTGCTTCGCTTGGTGCAACAACCTGCTCGTGCTCATTAAAGGGAAAATACTCGACGCCGTCTACAGCCTTGAGTAACTGTTCCAGCAACTCGTATTTAGGTTGATTCAGAGATTTCGAATAGACATAAACGTTCTCAAATCTGAGTCCATTGGGATGCGTTATGAGTGTGAGTAGCGCATTGGTTTTGCCGCAGTTCGATGGACCACAGAATACCGCGCGTACGCTGTTCGGTAGTAATGCACCATGTCGCTTCTCCTGTTTTTTGGTCTGCGATGAAAAACTATCGAAATTCATGATCGGTAGTTTGATAGGTTGTGCCTTGAAGTTCATCTCGAACGTGACTGATCTCATAAGCTATAAATAACGCCTTTATATAGTTTTCGCGTCAGTCGAAGCGTGGACATGATCGTACACAGAGCAAAAAAAGGTACTCCCAAGCGGGACTCTAAAAAGCGAGGCAAAGGTTTGGTGAACAGAATCATCAATAGCCTCCCGGTAGAATTGCATATACCTGGCTACCAATATTGTGGACCTGGTACAAAATTGACGAAAAGACTCGCTCGAGGTGATCCAGGAATCAACCCCCTAGACGCCGCGTGCAAGGAACACGATATCGCATACTCGAAGAATCGAGACAATCTTGAAGCTAGGCATACAGCTGATAAGGTATTAGCTGAGCGAGCTTGGAAACGGGTGTTAGCTGGTGACGCAAATCTCGGTGAAAAGGCAGCCGCGTGGGCTGTAACGAACGCTATGAAAGCTAAAACCAAATTCGGAATGGGAATGGGGAAGAAGAAAAAGACGACGGCATTGAGAAAGGTTATCGATGCAGCTAAGCGGTCGATGATTCCAAGCAATGATGCACGGGTTGCCATTAAATCGGCGCTCGAAGGCGCACGCGGTGCTGTCAAGAAGGCAGGTGGTAAACGGAACGTACGCTCCCCGCGCATTCTACCTGTACCAGCTAAAGTCGGTGGCTTTCTACCTCTCCTCATACCTATCTTTGCTGGGCTCAGTGCTGCTGGTGCCATAGCCGGCGGAGCTTCTGGAATTGCGAAAGCAGTGAATGATGCAAACTCGGCCAAGCGTCAACTTGACGAAAGTCAGCGTCATAATAAAACAATGGAAGCCATAGCCCTTGGCAAAGGACTTCATTTGAAACCGTACAGGAAGGGTTTCGGTCTGCATCTGAAGAAACAGTCAAAAAACTAATTATGAAGCTACCTCGACGAGCGTTAACCGATGTGGATCTGTCGAAGTATGCGAAAAAATGTGAAATTCCATACTTTCGCGGTGTCTTTATGAGAAATGACTTGCCGAAGAGCGGACCGTGCAGGCGTGAAGCAGCAATCGTAAATTTAGATGACAAAGATGGTCCGGGAACTCATTGGGTTGCGTACAGAAAAATCGATAATAAAGTCGATTACTTTGATAGTTTCGGTAACCTTCGGCCGCCGTCGGACCTCGTCAAATATCTCGGTGTTGGTAGCGTAAACTATAATCATGAAAGATATCAAGACTATGACACGTTCGAGTGTGGACATTTATGCCTCAAGTTCCTCTGCGGACAGTTGAACCTATATAAACTTGAAAAATAATTGATCAAAATCAGTTCAGCATTAGCCATCATGGATGATTCGTTGACGTTAACCATTTCGGGGACCTCCTCCGTTTTAGAGGCTCAGTACTTTCCACCTATCGAACTTTCCCCTCACAAGCAATATGTCTTGGGTCTGGTTGAATTGCTAACCTTCAACTCGATCCCTAACGTAGACGTCGGTCACAATAAGATTTACGTCGGTGATCAAGTGGTAACCATTCCTACCGGTAGCTATGAAATAGAAGATATCGAAAGATATCTACAGAGTGCGCTGACGGATAAGGGTATCATTATTGAAATCAAACCGAACAATAATACATTGCGCAGCGAAATCAAGTGCAATCGTCCGGTCAATTTTGAACCAGAGGATTCCATTGGACATTTGCTTGGATTTACGCCCCGCGTACTACCGCCTGATCAAACTCATAAATCTGATCTCCCTGTAACTATTCTGAAAGTCAACGCGTTACGAATCGAATGCAACATCACAACAGGTGCCTACGTCAATGAGCTCAAGGTTCACACCATTCACGAGTTCTTTCCGGTCGTTCCACCAGGATATAAGATCATAGAAGTACCCTCGCACGTCATTTACCTTCCGATCACCGTCAAGACTATAGATCACCTTCAACTTCGCATCGTTGATCAAGACGGAGACCTGGTTAATTTCCGAGGAGAAGTTATAACCATCAGACTGCATCTTAAGACTCAATAATGGGAATTGTTTATAATCGAAAACTCAGCAACAGTTATATTAGTAGACCGACATGCCTCGGGGAAGTCAGTCGTCAACCAGTTCTCAAGGAGCTAACACATCAAAACGTGCTGTTTCTGACAAGTCTAGGTCTCAAAGTCAGACCTTTTGGAAGAAAGTAAAATATCGATTTTTCTGCATCTGTATCGTCTGCTATATACCATGGAGGAAGAAATATTGAATATTCAGACTCCGGTTGCCTTCGATGAATCTATAGCGCACTACGAGATTCATGCACACAAGCCTTATGCATCCTCAACTTTCAATAATAGCGATGAAATTCGCATTACGGTCCAACATCAAGACCTATGTCTTTTGCCGAGCAAGAGCTCAATCCACGTATCTGGGAGACTGACCAAGGCTGATGGAACTCCAGCAACCACGGTTCTGGTCAACAACGCCATCTGTCATCTGTTTGAAGAAATTCGATATGAGATGAATGCAATTGAGATCGATAGAAACAAGAATGTCGGTCTAACGAGTCTCATGAAGGGTTACGCCTCCCTCACCCCTGGTCAGAATTCGTTGCTCGAGAACGCGGGTTGGACTGATGTCGAGGAGAGCCGAAAATTGGCCGATATCAACGGTTACTTCGATGTGTGCATACCGTTGAATATGATTCTTGGTTTTGCTGAGGATTATCGTAAGATTATCGTCAATGCTAAACACGAGTTGATCCTAACAAGAGCGAAAACTGACATGAACGCTGTAATTGTTGTAACCGATAAAGAAGAATTCAAGATCGCAATCAATAACATAGAATGGCTAATGCCGTACGTAAAACTCTCGGATCAGCGAAAAATTGAGCTACTAAGTTACATCGAGAAGGATCCATCCGTCTCCATGAGTTTCCGGTCTTGGGAACTTTACGAGTACCCTCTACTCCCCCTCACTTCCAAACACGTTTGGACTGTGAAAACGTCGTCTCAACTAGAAAAACCTCGATACGTTATGCTAGGTTTCCAGACGAACCGTAAGAACAAAACGAATAAAAATGCTAGCCACTTCGATCACTGCAGCATCACCGACGTCAAGCTCTTCTTGAATTCGCAATGCTATCCCTACGGTAACCTGAACCTCGATATGAGTCAGAACCAGTACGCCGTTCTCTACGATATGTACGCTAACTTTCAAGCAACCTACTATGGAAAAGATCCTGAACCGTGGTTGCAGAAAAATCAATTTCTGGAATACGCTCCTCTGTTCATCATCGACTGTTCAAAGCAGAACGAGTCTCTCAAATTTGGACCCGTTGATATTCGTCTGGAGTTTGAGTCAAAGAATAATTTTCCTGTCGGAACCTCAGCGTATTGCGTCATCCTTCATGATCGTATTGTGGAATATAATCCGATAAGTGGTGGAGTTAAAAAATTGGTGTAAAACCATTCATGTATTATTGTATAACTGATTTTGAAATAAAGAAAAATTGATCATAAAAAGACTTGTTCATCTCATTCTACCTTAACCTAAAGTCTTACATAAACAGAAGATAACTGCATCTGCGTTCATGTATGACGTTGCTTGAAGTATTTAATACTATATCAACTAAGATTATTCGTGTAAGGAATATGCAGTCTGGAAAGATCGATCGAGCCGGTTGACACACATGAATTCCAGGAATCAAGCGTTCGCTCGAAAAATTATTTATCTGCAGTTGATTAATGATGAGCAATTTGATACTATTGTTTGGAATGTAACATGGACTGTAATTTGATATTGGAATCGCGGTATCTTTACAGTTGGAAAGTGCATTTAGCGAAGTGCTGCGTGTCAAAACGGGTTCAAGATAATTCCAGGAATCCTTCCTTGATTCAAGCATTATTCATATGCAATTAATGATAAGCAATCCGACACTATTGTTCGAAAAATTAACAAGGAATGTAATTTGATACTTGAATTGCGGTGTCTTTTGAAGCTGTAAATTGCGTATCGCGAAGATTCTCACTGCGTAAAGCGCAGCAAGTCATGTTCCAGGAATTTATAAGTCCGCTGAATTCCGAGAAAGTCACCTTGGAACTTCCAGAATCTCACGGTGTGCCGCGTGGCGCAACAGGTCATATTCCAGGAATTTTGTAGTCCAATCAATTCAGAAAAAGCTTCGGGAATCGCACGGTCTGCCGCGTGGCGCTAGGAACGGCTCCCCGACCACAGGAAATGACGTCATAGCCGTTCCAGAACTCGTTGTGTATTTCCCGCCTCGACACATGCGCAGTAAACCTGCATTTCAAATCTCCCACCCTCATCGTCCTTGAATTTCCCACCCTGACGCTACAGGAAATGACGTCACACCCGAATGTTCCAGAAGATGACTCATCGTCCTTGATTTTAAATTTCCCTGACACATGCGCAGTAAACCTGCATTTCAAATCTCCCGCCCTCGCGCATGCGCAGTAGGTCGATTTCGGGACTTAGAAATTTTCGGGTGGCGTAGAAGCCCTGTTGCCTATCTACTTCCACCGATCATGTTTGTATGAGAATCTATGAGAATCTGTGAGATGTGACCTAAACGTACGTAACGCTGCTATACGTTCTTATCCGTTTTTCACCGATCATGTTTGTATGAAAATCTATAAGAGATCCCATGTGACGTGAACTGTGTCTATCTCGTGCGAAAAAGGAAACAAATTCTAAGCTTTGCTCATCGTTCAATATTTTTTAGGTGGGCGGTCTTGCCCCATATCACGGTTTTGCCTCACCTTCTCAGAATTGATTTTTCTACCGGCATCCTGTATGCAATATCTGTACTAAAGAAACGTCAAAACATTGCAGAGCAATCGCGGTATAGGCAACGAATAGCGGCCACCATTTGCTCATAGGATCTGATAGAACTGGAGCACAGGTGCAGCAAGGAACTCATAGAAATATATGAGAATAAAGTGCACAGAATCGTATAGATACTGCAGAGCAATCGCGGTAGGCAACGAATAGCAGCTACCAATTGCTCATATGATCTCATAGAACTGAACCGTAGTTGCAGCAAGGATCTTATAAAAAATATGAGGATAAAGTACGTATAATTGTATAGATATTGCAGGGGAATCGCGAATAGCAGCTACCAATTGCTCATAGGATCTCATAGAACTGGAGCACAGGTGCAGCAAGGAACTCATAGAAATATATGAGGATAGAGTGCACAGAATCGTATAGATACTGCAGAGCAATCGCGGTAGGCAACGAATAGCGGCTACCAATTGCTCATGGGATCTCATAGAACTGGAGCGCAGTTGCAGCAAGAAACTGATAGAAAGATATGTGGATAAAGTAAACAGAATCGTATAAACATTGCAGAGCAATCGCGGTAAGTAACGGATAGCAGCTACCAATTGCTCATAGGATCTGATAGAACTGGAGCACAGGTGCAGCAGGGAACTCATAGAAATATATGAGGATAAAGTGCACAGAATCATATAGATACTGCAGAGCAATCGCGGTAGGCAACGAATAGCGGCTACCAATTGCTCATGGGATCTCATAGAACTGGAGCGCAGTTGCAGCAAGAAACTGATAGAAAGATATATGGATAAAGTAAACAGAATCGTATAGACATTGCAGAGCAATCGCGGTAAGTAACGGATAGCAGCTACCAATTGCTCATAGGATCTGATAGAACTGGAGCACAGGTGCAGCAAGGAACTCATAGAAATATATGAGGATAAAGTGCACAGAATCGTATAGATACTGCAGAGCAATCGCGGTAGGCAACGAATAGCGGCTACCAATTGCTCATAGGATCTCATACAACTGGAGCCCAGTTGCAGCAAGAAACTCATAGAAATATATGCGGATAAAGTGAACAGAATCGTATAGCCATTACACAGCAATCGCGGTGGGCAACGGATAGCAGCTACTAATTTTTTACATACGGGAAGAAGAAATTTGTCAACACTTATATCCGGACTCTTAATATAAATAGGTGAAAGTTGTAACCATTTCCAATAGGTAGTTTGGCGTAGTAGGTAGGGCGTGCGACTAGTAATGCGAACGAGCGATAGGTCCCGGATCGAATCCCGGTTAGGTCAAAATAATTAGAAGTTTTTCGGAATAAAAAACTGCGTTCTAGGGTTCAAATGTGGTCAAGTGTAGGTGGTTTAGCGTCTTAGATCGAATTTATTTTTTTTTCTTTAAAATTTATTGCATCTGGAGTAGATTTTCCAAATGTTTTTCATGTGTAGGATCTAGGTAATATAACTTAAGCGCAGTTACAGTAAGGAACTGATAGAAACGTACACGCATGTAACCAATAGGATCCTCTAGATACTGCAGAGCAATCCCGGTAACGGACGGATAGAGGCTACCAATTGTTTATAGGATCATATAGAACTGGTGCGCAGTTATACGGTAAAGAACGGATAGAAACGTATGCACGTATAGCCTATAGGATCGTATAGAGACTGCAGAGCAATCATGGTAACAAATGGATAGAGGCTACCGATTGCTCATAGGATCTTATAGAACTGGAGCGCAGTTGCAGCAAGGAACTGATAGAAAGATACGTGGATACAGCCAATAGGTTCGTGTAGATACTGCAGAGCAATCGCTGTAGCGAACGGATAGAGACTACCAATTGCTTATAGGGTTGTATAGAACTGGTTCGCAGTTACGGTAAGGAACGAATAGAAACGCACGCCCATGTGTAGCCAATAGCAGTTGCGGTTACAATCGGATAGAAAAATAAGTGCGAATTATTTATTCATTCTGATCAAAGATAGATCAAATGGGACGATTCATTCCCATAGAAAACTAAACTACCTGAATGTGAAGTACAGTCGTCGGAACGCATAGCATTGTTGTAAGGAATGACCACAGATAATTGATTGAATTTGTATCTGGCGATGAGGTATAAATATCAATACCGCCATAACGGTAGCTGCTACCGAAAATGCGGTGACAGAAAGCGCCAAAGAACCGATAGATGTTTTTTTAATACGTTTCTATAAGACATTTTTAGCAGGGCTGTCATTTCCAGTTTACGTAAGCTGCCAGCAAAGGCAACCAAATCCTTATCGCGCGAAGCAGTTGCGTTGTTGAAGTCAGCGAGTGTTCACAATAATGAAGAAGTTTCATCTAGTGACTATAGCGATAGTGATGACGAAAGCTATGCTGCGACTACAGATAGCGATTAATTTTACCAACTTAAAAAAGATGTTTTTTATTAACTGTTTGTATTTAATGTAATTTTTCATTACATGAGTGAATATACTCGGAATTGTTATTGTTTATTTCAATACTTTACCTATCTACTATATCCCACATATCCAGCATATTCTGTTCTTTAAAAAGAGATTCGTGTTCAGCGATCTGGTGTAACACGCTTTCGGGGTTGTTTGGAAACCAACCCCGTCCACAATGCTAGCAAAAGAAGCCGACAACCTAACGTGGATGGACGGTACTAAAACTAAACAAAAGAAATAATGAAGATTTGAGCGCCAAGTTCCTTACGGGAACTAATCGCCGCGTTTCCGCGGGGATGAGGGAAGGAATTAGGGGTGGAAGGAGACGGGAGGCCGGCTAGACAGTGTTTGGTAGAGGGGAACGTGCGGGCGAAGATAGTAGACCCTGTGTAAGTTGGTGAACAATTATAAGACGTATTTATTCAATGAAATCGGAAGTGAACAATCCCTTCGAGATACTAGGCGATCTCGAGGGTAGAAATCAGATCGGGCTAGAAGAGCCAATACAGAATATGATACGCTATTTACAAGCTAGCCGCTCGACTCGACTGGGCACGGGCCAGGAGGAGGGCGAGGGGAACGGGGGGAACGGTACCGGGCGTCAGCCGGATCGCACAGCGGTCTGTGGATCCTCGGCAGCTGACTCGCAGCGGTGAGTGCGCGCGATCCCTGCGCAGACCACGTAGCGCACTCGTCTCGACGGGGACGACGGCTACAGCACTGGATCGCGCTCAACTCACCCGATCGAAATTCACGGTCGGTACGGTAGAGCGGGATATTATCGGACGGACAAGAAAGAGTAAGGTTTCAAACCGCAGCGTACGGCTAACCGTAGCTCGGCGACGGTTGAAGTAAAGCGGCGTGCGTGGTGATTCTGCGCACCCTACGTAGAGCGTGAGTCTCAACTGGGACCACCTCTACAGGCGCGAATCACACGGACACGCACACATGGACACACACGAGCAAAATTCAAATAGCAAAGGGGGAAAACAACGGTAAAAAGGCGGTATCGGGACTCGACCGTTCGCGGAGGCGCGTGGGGTCGGGATTCCGAGAGTAGGGGGTAGAAAGGCTGAAAGTACAAGCAAGGCGAGAAACAGAAAGCAGGCAAAAACGATCCTAGCGGATCTAGGATACTTTCCGTATCGATGGGATCCTCGTCTCGGGCTCCACCGGTTTCGGCGATGGTCGATTCCACCTAGACAAGGTTACTTCGGGTTTCTCGCCGCCCCGGGGACGAAAATACAGACGATAAAGATCCTACCTTGGATCGGCGGTACTCAGGGTTATCCAAATGGCGTGGCAATGTCTTTGGGGCACACAACACACTTGGGGGGAACGACGGTGGGTGTGGGAGCCGGTCGCGGCGTGGCCAGCGGTCCGGCGAAATTTGTTGTCGGGGCTCACGGGTTCACTGGCGATGTAGGAGGGCTCGAATTATGGTGCACGGGAGGCACGCAACACGGCGATGACAATCGCGGAATTTTTAGGACTCGGAAGACTCTAAAGATGCGAAAAACTTGGGATTTACAGCACGATGCAACAGGTAGGCTGTTGCTAGCTCAAAATCCAAGATGGAAGCTGCCTAGATAGAATTTGGCAAAGATGGCTAGACTTGTCTTCCCCGCGTCAGCTCGTAGGCCGGAGAGGAAGCGGGGTGAGGTCGCTCCTTGCTCCAGTGAACCACGTGACCCTTCGGTACAGTTTCTTAATTCTATGCGCGGTACCGAGAGTCGCGCGAGGATATTTGCAAGCCTTCCGCGGCGTTGAGGGATGCCACAACGGGCAACTCATTTGCCACGTTACAACACCCCACCGCCAAACGGAAGGCGACGGGTTCGCAGAAGGCGTACGCTTCCGCAGCATCCGTCTACGCCGATCACCATGTACGAGAAAGAGAAAAGAGAGAAAAAGAGAAAAACGACCAGAAGGAATGACTAGAATATGGCATGCTGGTTGGTGATCGTCGCAGGGGGTCTGCGTCCACGCTGAAGCTACGAAAACATTTGGGTTCCTCGCGTAACCCTCGGCTCGCGAGAGGGAGAACGGTACAGGGGCTCGCGAATGCGCGTATTCTTACAATTAGGGGGATCGCGAGGGGCGCGTATCAACCAAAAAAAAACAACGAAAACAAGAATACCATAGAAATTTACGGAGCTCGCGATTTAGGACGGCGGCGGGGGCCCTCGTCGTCGAAGGTCATACCGCGGTTGTCCGGTTTCATCGCGGTCAGAGGGGGTTCGCTCGCGGGTAGCTGCCGCGGGTGGACGTCTACCACGGCCACGGCCACGACGTCGGCCACGGGGTCGACCCACGGTCCTTGCGCGGGCCGCAGTCGTCACTCGCGGGGCGGGTGCGCGAACGGGATCAGGGGAGGACGGTACCGGGCGAAGTTCCCGGTCGGGGGAACTCGCGGAGGATGTCGCGGGGGAAACCGCGCGGGTACGGTCGCCTGTGCGACCTGGCGGTCTGCCTCGTCCTCGTCCTCGGGCTGGTCCTCTTTCGGGTGGCGGGTCCGACACGGTGTCGGGGGTGTCCTGGCGAGGAGCTGCGTCCCGGGGATCCTCTAGATCTTGGAGCGCTCTCTCGTCGGCGGCATCGCTGTCGGAGCCCTCGATGTCCGAGCTTTCGGAGGGGGCTCGGTGTTCGAGCAGGGGTAGCTCCGGGGCCAACGGATCCTCCTGTCCAGGGGGATCTGTCCCTCGGGCAGGGCAACGGCTTCTCGTTCGGTCTGCGGGCGGCAGGCCTTGGCCTGAGGTTCCTGCCGTCGGTGGAGTCTCCTCTTGGGAGCGTCCGAGGGCTGCTTCCGGCCCTCTCTGAAACTTGACGGGCATTAGTAATAATTCTCCGTGCTGGGTATGAAGGGAAAGGGCGGGAGGATCAGGGGGGTTCGGGGTCTCATGCACACTCTCATGCTCGTTCACACTCTCACTCTCACCTTCATCCTCACTCGCGTCGGTACTCGCGGGGTTCACGGGGTTCGCGGCGGTACCGGGGGGCGCGTAGTAGGGCTTAAGGTCGTTTATGTGGCTTTTACCGGCGGAATTTCCGTCCAGGTCTTCCAGGGTGTAAACGGTGGGGCTCCTCCTCCGCTTGATCACGAACGGTCCTACGTACTTCGCGGCTAGCTTCGCGGCAAAGTAGTTCGGAGCGGAGGACAGTACCCGTTGACGACGTAAGACTAAATCTCCTCTCGAAAATTGAATATCGCGTCTTCCGCGGTTGTAATATTTGGCTTGACGCTGGTAAGCGTCCTCGAGATTCTTGCTTACGAAGTCACGGAGAGCATCGAGACGTCGAACGCGATTCTCCCACTCTTCGGTGGAGAGCGGTACAATATCGGGTGTTCCCTCTTCCTGTCGTCGAACCGTGTTCGGAGGATACAGTTCGCGACCGAAGTTGAGGAACGCGGGGGTGACTTTGGTGGAGCTGTGAACCGCGGAGTTCATCGCGAAGCGGAACTCTGGTAGGTGCTGATCCCAGTTGCGATGATCGCCCTCGATGTAGGCGCAGATCATCGTCTTTAGCACGCGGTTCACCCGCTCTACAGGATTCGCTTGGGCGTGGTACGGCGGGATGGTTGTGTGATAGATTCCGAGTTCGGTACACGCGGCGTCGAGGAGTTTGTTCGAAAACTCCGTCCCGTTGTCAGTCAGAAGGACTTCGGGGACCCCCCAGCGGTACACGACGAGTTCTTCCAGCGATTGGAGAACGGTTTTCGCGTTGGCTTTACGTAACGCCCGGCATTCTACCCACTTCGTAAACAAATCTTGAATCACGATCGCGTGAGTAAAACCCTGGCGGGTAGGAGGGTACGGTCCGATGATATCTGCGGCAACGGCGATCCACGGTCGATCAACTACGCGGCGACCCATCAGACCACGAGGTCCCGATTGTTCGACTTTGATCTGTTGACACGTATCACACAAACGCACGAACTGGGCAACGTCGCGGTACATGCCAGGCCAGTAATATAGAAGCGCGATTCGCGAGTACGTCTTCTCGATTCCGAGGTGACCGGCACACGGGGGAACGTGGGCTTCCTCGAGCACGGCGGCTCGACCTTCGAGAGGGAGCACGAGTTTCCACGCGTCGAGATCCGGCAACAAAGGGTCGGAAAGAGGGTCTACGCGATGATAATACAATCTCCCGTCTTCTACCTTCCAGTCCGGAAACTGGACAGGCATGTTCTTCACGTTTTCGACGCGACGGCGGTACCACGGGTCGTGGGGGTCTTCCAGGGCAGCTACGGGTTCGGTCACCGGCTCGTAGATTCGCGATAGAGCATCAGGAACGTGGTGTAAAGCACCCTTGCGGTGTACGATGTCGAAATCGTACTCAAGTAACTCTGTTTGAGAATGAGTCAAGTCGGTTGGGGGATGAGAGTCAATGAAAAGGACGTCGACACTTGCAATATAGGTGTAGGTTTATTTACAGTATTTACAGGTTACAGTGTGAGCGAGATGAGAAACTGGTTATGAGCACAGTTGATTGTATTAATCAGACGAGACGACTGAGTGAGATGAGATGAGTGTTAATGATTATATGAATCACATGAGCGGTCTTTAGAGAATTACATTGAAAGAAACGCGGCACGTGTTTCGTTGAGAAACGTTGAAACAGTAATGGCTGCCGAGGGCCGGCGACAAGGCTGGTCTCCAGCGGTTGAGCGTGAGTCGGCGAGTCCGCATCGAGCGACAGTCGGGACTAGCGCCCTCTGTGGTCGCTAATTCCCGAACATTTCCGCCCGCCATCAGCGACCGGGTTGATGATGAGTTATGAGTCGTCTCGGAGTGTCAAGGGCAGCAAGGCGAGCTTGGCGATAGGTCGAGTGAGCGTCGTGGTGGCCGTCTTCAGGGACACCACTCTGGTGAGTCCATCCTTCCCTGGCAACAGTTTGAGCACCCTGGCCATAGGCCACTTGCCCGGTGGTAGGCGCTCGTCGGTGAGTAGGACTAGTGACCCCACTTGTATGTTGTTGCGAGGGTGATGCCACTTGGAAATTGCTTGCATCTGCTGCAAGTATTGAGTTGACCAGGTGCGCCAGAATTGTTGCATTCGCTGTTGAATGAACTGCCACCGTGAGAGTCGATTCGTTGAGACGTCCAAGAGCGAAGGTTCTGGAACAGCGTTCAACGCCGTTCCAATGAGAAAATGCCCTGGAGTGAGCGCTGCTACGTCGTCTGGATCGTCGCTGAGTGGTTCGAGTGGCCTTGAGTTGAGGATCGCCTCGATTTGCGCAAGCAGAGTAGAGGTCTCCTCGTAGGTGAGCAGTGCGTCTCCGACAGTCCGTTTAATGTGAAACTTCAGAGACTTTACAGCTGCTTCCCACTTGCCGCCCATGTGCGGGGCTGCAGGTGGGTTGAAATGCCACTGAGTCGTATCTTGAGCCAATAAGGATGAGATTTCTTGATGTTCTGCTGAGCTGTCCGTGAAGCACTTCTTGAGCTGCGCGTCCGCGCCCAGGAAGTTTGTTCCACAGTCTGAGTAGAGCGCTGTAGGAATTCCTCGTCTTGAAGTGAAGCGTTTGTATGTGGCGATGAATCCTTCAGCTGTGTAGTCTGAGACCACCTCTAGATGAGTTGCCGATGTTGTGAGACAGACGAATACGCAGATCCATCCTTTGTACGTTTTTGAGCCTCGACCCTTCCAGGTCTTGAGTGTGAGTGGTCCAGCATAGTCAATGCCGGTGTGTGTGAATGCGCGGGTTGGTGTGACTCGGGCAAGAGGTAGTTGACCCATCTGTTGATGGGCACGGATCCCCCTTTGCCGAGCGCACACGACGCATTTGAGCACATGAGACTTGACTGGAGCTCTGCCTCCGATGATCCAGTAGCGTTGTCTGATGAGGGCAAGAGTTGCCTGAGTGCCACCATGCATCGTCTGAAGGTGCGCTTGAGCGATGATGAGTTCTGAGAATCTTGATGAGCGAGGAAGCAGTGCAGGATGCTTAGCCTCATATGAAAGCTCCGAGTTGTTGAGACGTCCACCCACTCGAATCACTCCCTCACCGTCGATGAAGGCCGTGAGTCTGCTGAATGGGTGTGTGGTGGGCAGTTGAGACTGCCGGTTGAGCATTGCGAGTTCTTCTGAGCAGTAGGCCGACTGCGTGGCTTTAACCCAGAAGAGTCGTGCATCCTCCATGTCGGTTGCCGAGATGGCGGATGCTGGTGATGTGTCCAGTGATCGAGATAATTTTCTGATGTATCTCCTGCACAGAGATGTGATTCTGAGCAGTCTGTTGAGCGATGAAAACTTGTAGATGAGGTCCCAGTGGTATTCAGGAGCGTTGTGAGCGGCGTGCAGGGCTATCCTAGCACGAGCTTCTTGATCCCCGATGTCATCTGGAGCTGAGTCGGGTTGTGTAGGCCATGAGCTTGTTGGTTGAGTCATCCATGGTGGTCCCGTCCACCAGAGTGGATGATTTTCGAGCTGATCTGTGTTTATTCCCCGTGAAGCACAGTCAGCTGGGTTTGAAGTTCCCGGAACGTGCCTCCAATGAGCTCTCTCGGTGAGTTCTTGGATTGTTGTGACTCGGTTGCGCACATAATCCTTCCACCTCGAGGGGTGAGCCTTGATCCACATGAGAGTTACTTGAGAGTCCGTCCACAAATGTACATTGGTTATGTTCATGTTTAGAGTAGCGTAAACATGTTTGATGAGCTTGGCTAGTAGCAGCGCTGCTGTGAGTTCCAACCGCGGGATGGTTAGACGTTTGAGAGGAGAGACTTTCGTTTTAGAGCAGATGAGCGAAACGTTGGCGCCAGTGGACGGTGAGGTGACGACGAGATATACAACGGCTGCCATGGCAAATTGCGACGCATCAGAGAAACCATGCAACTCAACAGCTGTCTCAGAGAGTGTGTTGAGCCACCGTGGGATGGAGAGTCTGGCCAGACTAGTGAGATCGTCTCTGATGGTGAGCCATTGTTCGATGAGTTGTGCTGGGAGAGTATCGTCCCAGTTGAGTTTGTGTAACCAGAGAGCTTGTAAGAACATCTTGGCTCTGATTACAACTGGTGCAGTGAAGCCGAGTGGATCAAATATTTGTGCTACTTCTGATAGGATGAGGCGTTTTGAGAACTTCGTGGGATGAGTTGCTGAGATGGTTGAGAAGGTGAACTTGTCGTGATGAGGTGACCACCGAATTCCGAGGATCTTCGTGTCACAATCGTCGAATGAGATGCCTGACGAGCTGCCAAGGTCAGCTGCGACTTCTGTGAGCAGTTGCTTGCTCGTTGAGTGCCATTTGGCCAGAGGAAATCCGCCCGCATCACAGAGCTGTATGAGCTGTTGAGCGGTCTGAGATAAATCTTCTTCGGTGTCTGACACCTAGTGTGACCCACTACTTGTTGAGTTGTCGTTGAGCTGGACCATGTGCTGAGCTGCTTCGTACTCGCCCATGAACTGTGTGTAAAGTTTCTGGTACTGCTCATCCTTGCTGAGCCGCTTGAGAATTCTCTGGAGGCAGTGGTGTGCCGTGTGATAGGAGTCCCCGAGGATTGATGCTGACAATTTGAGTGGCAATCTTATGATATACCGCCCCATTGAGTCCCTTGAATGAGTCGTCCGGTAATGCGTCTCACACTCCTGTTCTTCTGGAGTGAGTGGCGAACCACATGCCATCGGGGGTTCCTCTTGAGTCCAGAACCTGGTGAGTGAGTCTTGCAATTGCTCAGTTGATGACTGTGAGACGATGTGATGAGCCGTTCTTGCGAGTGTGACCGGTGCCTGGATAGGCCCGATGACTAGCCAACCAAAGATGGACAATTGAGCAATTGGAGACTGGGCTGAGTGTCTGAGAATGTTGGGCTTTATGAGTTGTCCGTAGTAGTCAGCTCCGATGATGACGTCTATTTCTCTTGGTGCGAGAAACTCAGGGTCGGCGAGTTTCAACCCTTTGAGATGAGGCCAGTCACGCGCGTATGATATCTTTCTGGTTGGAAGGATGGTGGTGACAGTCTTGAGGACATGAGCTGTGATCTCGACTGAGAGTGGTCGGTATCTGGAGTGAAGAGTGAGTGTAACAACTCCTCGCGTTTGAGAAGTCCTTTTTCCTCCAACACCGTAGACATCAAGTGTTGACTGGGTTCGGTTCAGGTTCAGCCGCTTGGTGAGACTGTCTGATATGAATGAGATCTCTGAACCTGGATCGATGAGTACCCGGACATGATGAGAGGAGGTTGCTGAGAAGGCCTTGGCAATGGCTGTTGCCAACAGTGTGAGCTGACTGGAGTTTGTTGGTGAGCATGTCGCTTGTTGATCATGATTATTGATGATCGTACCGAAACTTCATGCGGTTGGCACGGAAGGTCGAGATGAGTCTGTGGATGAGCCGAAGATGGATGATAGGTCAGCGCCATGCAACATGGTGTGATGAGCTTCGTTGCACGTCTTGCAATGCCTGGAGTTGTTGCACTTGCGGGCATTGTGCCTTCCCAAGCAGTTGCAGCACAGGCATCTGTCTTTCACGACCTTGACGCGCTGTTCTAATGAGTTGTCTCTGAACTTTGCGCACCTCACAATGAAATGATCCTGTCCGCAGCAATCACAAAAATATGCCGTCGAACGTGAGGCTGGCTGAGAAGTCTGTTGAGTGGTCTGGGATGAGCTGGCTTGCGGTTGTTGAGAGGCCTGATGAGAGCTGACGCGTTTGGGGACGGCACCCTTTGAGCTGTACGATTGAGAGGTAGCCGGAGTCTCGTTTATGTTCTCCAGGGTGCGAGCCCGGGCTATGAGAAAGTCCGTGAGTTGGCTGAGAGTGGGAAACTCATCCGTGGAGGCGAGAGAGCTTTCCCACTTCTCTTGAGTGTCCGAGTCGAGAAGTCTGCTGACGATCGCCACCATGAGACAGTCGTTATTGGACCCGTCGGTGAGTGTCTTGATCGACTGAGTTGTCTCATTGATGATATTGACCACCTTGGTGAGTGAGCTGGCCTGTCGCTTGGTCATGGGCTTCAGATTGAGCAGTCGATCTAGGTGAGTTTTAATGACCAAGCGCTTGTTATCGTACCTCATGTTGAGGATTGACCAAGCTCCTGAGTAGGCAGCTGGAGATGGGGCAAGGTTTGCGATGAGATCAGCTGCATCGTCCTTCATTGCGCTCCGGAGATAATGAAGCTTCTCCAGGTCATCAATGTCTGTGCGACTTCCGATCACTGAGAAGAACATGGCCTTGAAATCTGGCCACTTGCGGCAATCCCCACTGAACGTTGGCACCGTCAGTTCGGGTAGCCTTGGGCGAGCACGTCCTGAGCTGGCTGGTGAGTCGGTGGCAGCTTGAGCGGCCTCGGTGAGCTGTTCCTTGAGACGTCCCAGCTGCCGCTTGACCTTGAGCACCAGTTTGGACACGCTGCTGCCGGTCTTGCGCGTAAAGTATGAGTGATCTAGATGAGCGGGTGGCCAATGAGAAACTAGCCAAGAGTGCTCCGTTCTGAAGGTCTGAGACAGCTCCTCAGCCTGTTCGAGCATGATGTTAACCTCGGTGAGGGTGATATCACCGGATTCGAGCGTCTGAGTCATGAGATCCTCTAATGCTTCAATTACCTCATTCTGAGTGTGAACTCGCAGAAATAACTCGCCACTGAGAACCGTAGGTGAGGTACTGCGTGTCACTGCCCCTGGCTGAACCGTTCCTGAGATGGCAGCTGACGTTGAGGCCGGCGGCACCAGCGCTGTGACTGTCGGCTCAGATGCCGTCGTTGTGGGTGGGTCATCGCGCATGAGAGGCATCGTTAATGCGAGGTGGTCACAACACTATTGTTAGAGGTAGCGAGCGAGAAGTCTGAGTGTCTACGCGGTACACGAGAGCGAGTGAGAAGTCTGAGTGTCCGCGCACTACACTAGAGCGAGTGAGATGTCCGAGCGTCGCGCACTACACGCGAGAGCGAGTGAGAAGTCTGAGTGTCCGCGCACTACACTAGAGCGAGTGAGATGTCCGAGCGTCGCGCACTACACGCGAGAGCGAGTGAGAAGTCTGAGTGTCCGCGCACTACACTAGAGCGAGTGAGATGTCCGAGCGTCGCGCACTACACGCGAGAGCGAGTGAGAAGTCCGAGCGTCGCGCACTACACGCGAGAGCGAGTGAGAAGTCTGAGCGTCGCGCACTACACACGAGAGCGAGTGAGAAGTCCGAGTCTCCGCGCACAGCACGTGTTCACTTGAGTTTAACACTGAATTCACTGTAAATTAATGCAAGTGTCGATCCGGCTCGAAGGACCAAATGTTTGAGAATGAGTCAAGTCGGTTGGGGGATGAGAGTCAATGAAAAGGACGTCGACACTTGCAATATAGGTGTAGGTTTATTTACAGTATTTACAGGTTACAGTGTGAGCGAGATGAGAAACTGGTTATGAGCACAGTTGATTGTATTAATCAGACGAGACGACTGAGTGAGATGAGATGAGTTTTAATGATTATATTAATCACATGAGCGGTCTTTAGAGAATTACATTGAAAGAAACGCGGCACGTGTTTCGTTGAGAAACGTTGAAACAGTAATGGCTGCCGAGGGCCGGCGACAAGGCTGGTCTCCAGCGGTTGAGCGTGAGTCGGCGAGTCCGCATCGAGCGACAGTCGGGACTAGCGCCCTCTGTGTTCGCTAATTCCCGAACAAACTCCAACGCCCATCTCGCGAGGCGTCCGGTGGGATTCCGTAGGTGGTGTAGCCAACGGAGGCTACTATGGTCGGTAATTACAGTGAAATGATACCCTTCAAGGTAGGGTCGGAACTTGCGGATTGACCAGAGTACCGCGAGGCACTCCCGTTCGGTGACGGTGTATTTCCGCTCAGGATCCGTTAACGTTCGACTAGCATACGCGATTACGTGCTCCACGCCCTCCACGCTCTGCGTGAGGACAGCACCGAGACCGGTGTCGCTAGCGTCGGTTTGAAGGGTAAAAGGGATCGTAAAATCGGGACAGGTAAGGGTAGGGGCCGTGATGAGGGTAGTTTTCAGGGCTTCAAACGCTTCCTGTTGTTCAGATTCCCACTGCCAACGCCGGTTCTTCTTTAGAAGACGCGTGAGTGGGTCTGATTTCGTCGCGAAGTCTTCGATGAAACGACGGTACCATGAGGTCATGCCGAGGAAACGACGAACTTGTTTCACGGTTCGCGGGGCTGGGTAATCGGTTATCGCGCGGATTTTCTCAGGATCGGCCTGCAGTCCGTCCTTGTTCACGAGGAAGCCGAGGTATCGGACCTCGGAACAGCAAAATTCGCACTTATCCGGGTTTACGGTTAGTCCCGCCGCGGTTATTTTCCCGAGGACTCGATCTAACCAACGCAGGTGATCGTCGAAGTCCTGGTTTACGATGATGACGTCGTCGAGATACACAAACACGTGCGGTTCCATCTCAGGACCAACGAGACGGTCCATGAGGCGCTGAAAGGTCGCGGGCGCGCCGGACAATCCGTACGGCATACGCTTGAATTGAAACAATCCGCGGCCAGGGACGGTAAACGCGGTGATTTCGCGACTCGCGGCTTCCAGGGGCACCTGGAAGTAGGCTTGACTCAAATCGATTTTAGTGATGTACCGAGCTTCACGAAGTTTGTCGAGGATGCTGCTCATATACGGGAGCGGATAAGCGTCCTTCTTCGCGACTTTGTTAACTTTTCGAAAATCTAGACAAAATCGGTATTTTTCCGGGGATTTCTTTATCATAACGACCGGATTAGACCATTCGCTGCGAGAGGGTTCGATGATACCAGCTTCGAGCATAGTATCTACCTCTTTATTCATCGCTTCCTGTACCTTCGGCGATACAGGATAATACCGCTGCTTAATGGGCTCGTGACCTTGCACGTCGATCGTGTGCATCGCCAGGTCGGTTATTCCGGGACTTGACGACGGAGGGGGTAAACGTTCGCGTAAAAGCGCGTGAAGTTTCTCCGTTTGATGCGAGGAGAGCTCGAGGAGGCCAGCGCAGGCCGAGGTCTCTTGACTCGCATCGTCTAACGGGGGCCAGGATACGTCAAAATAGCCTTGTGCACCGTCAGGCAATCTCCATCTCGCGCGGGAAAAATCTACGTTAAATTCGAAGGCGCGGATGCCATCTATGCCGAAGATGCACGGGCAGTCAATCGCAGGAGCAAATCGTATGTCGAGATCGCGGGTTCTATCGGCGAATTGTACTCGCAGTCGAGCTTCGCCCGCGATAGAGTCGACGGCACCGTTCGGATACTGAATCGCGGCGCGTGTGTGGGGGGAGAGGTTCGCGATGATATCTGAAAAGAACGGCATCGCAGCGCGGCCGACGTACGTTCGACTCGAACCAGGGTCAAAAAGTGCACGCAGGTCTTGCCCGGCTACATTTATCGTCACAAAGTAGCGCGGGTCAGGGTTTCTTACTCTAGTCATATTGCTGAGGGTCGAGACGTCTCGGGAGGGCGGAGGTCCACGCTCGCGCTGGGAAATAGTGGGGACCCTTTCCACTAATTCCCGCGGTCGTTTCCCGGAGTGGGTCCGGAGCCACTGCCTTGGCTCGAGGGGAAGACTCCAGGGTGCCCACCTGACGGGCCGGTCTGGTCAGGGGGGGCAAAAGGGCATTCCCGTACGAAGTGTCTGGGGTCGCCACATCGGTAGCAGCCGGCTTGGCCTCCATGGTACGCTCCATGGGCAGGCATGGTCGTAGGAGGGTAACGGGCGCTCGCCGATGCTTGGGGGGGCGGTATCGGAGGGGGGTACGGGAATGGGTAGGGAGCTTGGGGTGAGACCTGGTACTGAACGGGGGGTTGCAGGTTTTGGAGTGCCATTAAAGGCGGAGGTTGGTTCGTCTGAGTCGGGGGTACTCTCAGGTTAGTCTGGGTAGGGGTGGCGGTACTTGGGTTCGCGCGGTTTCGTCCTCGTCCTCCGCGGGGTCGGCGGCCACGGGAGGACTGAGGATTCGGAGCGGTAGTCGGCGGGATCGCGGGGGTTCCAGTCGCGGAGTATAGTGCCGCACTACCTGAAGCGGCCGGGGGAGTCGGCGCTTGGTACGCGAACTCAGGCAATACTGAGTCCTCGGGTCGCGGGGGAGGTTGGTAGCGTCGATCTAGCGCTCGCGCGTTCTCAAATAATTCCCCTGAGATGCTCAGTTCATCCAAGGTTCCAAATTCGTATCGCGGGATAGCGGTACGGTAACTGGGGTGTAGATTAGCGTAAGCAATGTCCAATTGCTCATCGTCGGAGAACCGGGGTGTGATCTTGGCCATCAGGAGGCGCAAGCTGTCCAGGAAGTCGCTGATGCGCTCATCAGGACCCTGGGTTCGTCTTCGCACCTCGTCTTTCAATCGAGTCTGGAAATTCAACCCGGCGAAGCGCTCGCGGCACGCGGTTTGGAACGCTGGCCAGCTGTTCCAGCGATCCTTATGTAGGCGGAACCATTGCAACGCTTTGTCGGTTAAAAGGAATGGCATCGCTTCGTAGAGGTCACGGTCGGTCAGGCCGCTGCCCACCCGACACTCTTCGACGCGGTTGATGAATTCTTCAATGCTACCTCCACGGAGTCCGGCGAATTTCACGTTCCATTTCCGCACGATGTTTTGAAGGTCGCGGGTTTTCGCGGGCGGTACAGTCGCGGAAAACACGGTCTGCGGGGGTAGAGCATCCGAGTAGGGGTGACTCCACGCGGGGATCCCTGGATAGCTCGCGGCGGGAGGATATACCGGAGCCAGCGCATGCGGAGGGTTCGCGGTTGGAGCGGGATAGGAGGTTCGAGGGGGAATAGCGGTCGCGGGAGGACCATCAGAGGTCGGAGGTGCGTAAACGCTCGCGGGGTATGTCGCGGGGGCCACTGGGTACGGAGTGGATCGCGAGGTTGGATATCCGGGGGTCGTCGCGGGGTACGCGGGACTGGGGGTCGGAAAACTGTTCGACGGGCCCATCGCGGGGGCTCCAGTCGTCGCGGGGGTCGGAGTTGGAGGCGCGGGCGGTAGGATCACCAGCGCGGGGTGTGAGTATTGAGCCTCTACATCGATCAGGCTCAGCGGCGGCTCGGCCTGAGTCCTCGGGGGCGAGGTGCGTTCGTCGCAAAAATGTACTCGCGGCAGGTCGGAGCCCTCTCGTGGCTCGGATAGGGTTCGTGGTCGCGGTGCGGACTGAGCACGGACCGGAGTGCTGTCATAGGTCGGGGTCGGAGCGGAATCTACGACGGGGGAATCCAGAAGGGGTTCCTCGTCCCCGGACGGAATCCAGGTGACGTTCTGTTGCCGTCCCCGGAGGTGCGCGCGAAGGAGACGCCACCGATTCCGATCAGGGTCCGCATCTACGCGCAGTCGGTACCGGCGGAGGAGCTCGTCGAGGCCTTGATTCGACAGCTCGCACAGCCACGAGATCACGAGATCCGTATTCTCGAGGTCGAAGTTTGGCCAGGGGGACCCTGGGTCCAGGAGTTCCGAGGTCCAGTTCCCCATCGCCGGCCGATTAGCGTAACTCGCGGTTGACGGATCGCGAACAGGCTGACACTCACCAATGTCTCACTCACACAGCCACTCACACGCATGCAAGCAAGCACAGGAGGGGTTAACGCGTACACAATAATTACAAGCAGGCTTAACCTAATATTAGCTGTAAAGAACAGAAAAAGAGAAAGAAAAAAAAACAGACCAAAAATCCAGTAAAACAAGCTGAAATAAGAAGAGTACAGGCAGTCAGCTGCAAGCAGGCTCTCACCAGGTGCTGAAATAAGAGATAGTGCGAGACAAAAAGCAGAGAGAAAGGGGAAGAAAATAGATTAAACGGGGGGGGGGTTGACCGGTACTAGGGTAGGCAAGCCGATAAGATGGAACAAAACTGGCTCGTTGAAGGCCACGACGGCGTTTTCCACCCGTTCTCGATACTTGGTCGCGGTTTTTGGGCAAAAAAAAATCAAAGTTCGCGGGGCAGGGGTCGCGGGTTCACCAACGCGGTTCCCAAAAAGGTCTCTATCGGGCCCCACGTTGGGCGCCAATTTTGTAACACGCTTTCGGGGTTGTTTGGAAACCAACCCCGTCCACAATGCTAGCAAAAGAAGCCGACAACCCAACGTGGATGGACGGTACTAAAACTAAACAAAAGAAATACTGAAGATTTGGGCGCCAAGTTCCTTACGGGAACTAATCGCCGCGTTTCCGCGGGGATGAGGGAAGGAATTAGGGGTGGAAGGAGACGGGAGGCCGGCTAGACAGTGTTTGGTAGAGGGGAACGTGGGGGCGAAGATAGTAGACCCTGTGTAAGTTGGTGAACAATTATAAGACGTATTTATTCAATGAAATCGGAAGTGAACAATCCCTTCGAGATACTGGGCGATCTCGAGGGTAGAAATCAGATCGGGCTAGAAGAGCCAATACAGAATATGATACGCTATTTACAAGCTAGCCGCTTGACTCGACTGGGCACGGGCCAGGAGGAGGGCGAGGGGAACGGGGGGAACGGTACCGGGCGTCAGCCGGATCGCACAGCGGTCTGTGGATCCTCGGCAGCTGACTCGCAGCGGTGAGTGCGCGCGATCCCTGCGCAGACCACGTAGCGCACTCGTCTCGACGGGGACGACGGCTACAGCACTGGATCGCGCTCAACTCACCCGATCGAAATTCACGGTCGGTACGGTAGAGCGGGATATTATCGGACGGACAAGAAAGAGTAAGGTTTCAAACCGCAGCGTACGGCTAACCGTAGCTCGGCGACGGTTGAAGTAAAGCGGCGTGCGTGGTGATTCTGCGCACCCTACGTAGAGCGTGAGTCTCAACTGGGACCACCTCTACAGGCGCGAATCACACGGACACGCACACATGGACACACACGAGCAAAATTCAAATAGCAAAGGGGGGAAAACAACGGTAAAAAGGCGGTATCGGGACTCGACCGTTCGCGGAGGCGCGTGGGGTCGGGATTCCGAGAGTAGGGGGTAGAAAGGCTGAAAGTACAAGCAAGGCGAGAAACAGAAAGCAGGCAAAAACGATCCTAGCGGATCTAGGATACTTTCCGTATCGATGGGATCCTCGTCTCGGGCTCCACCGGTTTCGGCGATGGTCGATTCCACCTAGACAAGGTTACTTCGGGTTTCTCGCCGCCCCGGGGACAAAAATACAGACGATAAAGATCCTACCTTGGATCGGCGGTACTCAGGGTTATCCAAATGGCGTGGCAATGTCTTTGGGGCACACAACACACTTGGGGGGAACGACGGTGGGTGTGGGAGCCGGTCGCGGCGTGGCCAGCGGTCCGGCGAAATTTGTTGTCGGGGCTCACGGGTTCACTGGCGATGTAGGAGGGCTCGAATTATGGTGCACGGGAGGCACGCAACACGGCGATGATAATCGCGGAATTTTTAGGACTCGGAAGACTCTAAAGATGCGAAAAACTTGGGATTTACAGCACGATGCAACAGGTAGGCTGTTGCTAGCTCAAAATCCAAGATGGAAGCTGCCTAGATAGAATTTGGCAAAGATGGCTAGACTCGTCTTCCCCGCGTCAGCTCGTAGGCCGGAGGGGAAGCGGGGTGAGGTCGCTCCTTGCTCCAGTGAACCACGTGACCCTTCGGTACAGTTTCTTAATTCTATGCGCGGTACCGAGAGTCGCGCGAGGATATTTGCAAGCCTTCCGCGGCGTTGAGGGATGCCACAACGGGCAACTCATTTGCCACGTTACACTGGAAAACCCCCGAATACCGAATTCCGTGAAGATTGATTGAATTTTTAAGAAAATTTTCCGCCGTTTTTGGGCCGCCATCTTGTTTTTTGAAAATTTGACTTCGGATTCGTGTTCAGTGACCTCGAAAACCCCCGAATACCGAATTCCGTGAAGATTGATTGAATTTTTAAGAAAATTTTCCGCCGTTTTTGGGCCGCCATCTTGTTTTTTGAAAATTTGACTTCAGATTCGTGTTCAGTGAACTCGAAAACCCCCGAATACCGAATTTTGTAGCGATTACACGATACCTTCTATTTTTGACCGAAGATTTGGGATTTGGGACCACTGTGCGGTCTCCTTTGCTGTGTGGCTCACTCTTCGGCGAGCTTGCTGGAGGAATTATCCTCAGTAACTTAGTAACGTCGCGGATTACTTTATCATTTTGATCGGTACAGGCTCGGCGGGCGTCCTATTACCTAACTCAAGCTCGTGGACCTTCCGCCCTAGCCCCTGCGCGGGCCTAGTCCTCCTATAATTATCTCTCGCTATTATTTATTTTGTAGAATTAAGAATCTTGCATTGTTTTCGAGTCAGACCCGAGCTGGTCACTGTTATTAATTTTAGTGAAGAATTTATCTTTTGTTATTCTGGTCTAACTAGTTACATTTACCTTTGAGGGATCTCCGTACCCAGAGTGGGGCGGAAATAAATTAATTTTGATCATTGTTTACCCTAACTACGCTTCTTTCTTACTTCGCCTACTCGCACTGTTCTCCCCATCCTCTCTTCCCCCCCTCTACGCTGCAAACCCACCCACGCCACTCTCCGCAGGTTGAAACTTGCCGATGCAACCTGACCTTCGTTATTTATTTGTTAATTGCAGTCAATTCGTTTATTGTTGGGTTAACTACCCAGCTGGCGCCCAAACCCGAGCTTTGTTTGAATAGTAAACCAGAAGGCGTTGTTCCTCATTCGCTCGCTTCGCTCGCTCACTCGGTCGGAAGAGAGCGTTGTTCCTCACTCGCTTCGCTCGCTCGGTTGTCAGTGGTATTTCAAATATTTTGGGAGTGTATACTATCACGCTGTGCAATTGAAATCGGTAGAGGATTGAATAACGATACTGCCCACTTTTAGCGTTTGATTATTAGGTGGAAGACCATGGGGTGTCAATGAATTCATGAATTCTATCGGGAGAATATTACTCATATCAGTATTATCTTCATCTTCACCTGTACAGACACTCATTTATTCTACTCCAACAATTTTTATTTTGGACATTATTTCATTGTTTATGGCAATGACATCCACATTGGTTTCAGCTAATATAATCTTTCCATAATTTGGGGGATCTTGAGGATCGACGCTCTCTCCAAATATTACTCGCACAATTTCAACATTCGAGCAGAATTTCGTGTAAATGCATACAACTCCGTTGTGATGTTTAAAAGAATCGCCAAATACACCATCCACAACCCGCAGAAGCCAGTGTTGCGAATCTGTTTGTCCATCAGAGGCGCCAAGGTTGCCCTTCAATGACAAGTATACGGATTGATTCCATAGGCTGCGTATTTTCACACACGCCTCTGAAATTTGTGTTCTACTTCCACGGCTAACTGGTAAAATTTGCCGAGAATCCCAAGAAATTATGACTATTTTACCACCGAATGGTTCGTTACATTCGTATACATCTCTAAACATACGGTCAACAGCCTCCAGTGCGTACTAAGAGGCCATTATCATTTCATCCTAGATCCTGACTTTCGCATCTTGAATGTGCAACCCTTGTGCAGAATTCGATTTAATATTGCACGTTAAGCATTCATTTAATTGTAACGGCAGCTTGAGAGTAGAGTGTGCAGTTCTTCCCCTTTCAATAAATTCGCTGCGATTCCAGTCCATGCTACAGGCAACACTATCAGACCCATACTTCCCGATGAAGTTATGATATAAATACGTGAATAACTTTTTCCGCTGTCACCCGGACCATCCAAATAAATGCACTTATCAGATCATTCGCAACGTACAGCACGCATAACTGCGTCATATACAATACGTTGATCTTTCGTTGAACTATTAACTAATGTTCCCACTATCTGTTCGATAGCAGTGATGTTTTCGTCATTGTCTGTGACACACGTAAATATGTAACCTTCTGTTAAGTCTAGTGAATTGAACTTTTGCAACGTGAATCTACGAAATACGAGTATTTCATTGATCACCCGCAAGGCCTATTCGTTCGTTTCATTGTATTCATTTTGATCGACCAACTCGTATTTGTATTTTTATTGCGCATGCTTGAAAAAGTTTCTTGTTTCGCCGTGCGGAGCGTGTATATTCTGGCACTTTTCTGACGTTTACGTCGTCAATGGCAACGTAACACGCCGGACCTGCGCACTTCGTTTTGCGCAGATCCAGCGTGCACAACAAGATTCTTGTCGCGCACGGCGTGCAAACAAGAAACTTTTTCATGCATTTGTAATCAAAAATACTGTTAACTGTACTATTTTCAAACGATGCGCGTGCATTAATTGACATGTCGAAAACACATATGCATATACGCAAACAGCCTACACATCTCTTTCGGAAATTTGATACACGATCCTTCAACTCAACAGTTGTCTCATTCTTCGTCACCAGTAACTAACTTTCGCGCTACAGTTGCCCCAAAAAGGATGAGTATATCGTACCTTCGTCAGTTCGCCAATCATATGATTGTGATCCCCGAAGACGTAATAACAACGATCTCAAATAATAACGCTCTGTTTTTTTTGGGAATCACGAAATACATTCTGCTCAGTACAGCTTTCGCAAATTCCTTTCATTTTGTCCACTCCGTGTTATTTTTATTAAACATACAATGATTCGGAATTTCGCAGTACAAATACTAACGTGCTTCCACATTGGTCTTGTTGAGATTTAGCCACGCAAGCAACGTTCGTTGTTTATAAGCATAACAGATAATATCAGTCAAGTGACGAAACATCAGGTTTTAAAGCCGTTATGACGAATTGTTCATTATAATATCCAGAAATATTAGTAAAGTCACGAAACATCGGAATGTATAGCAGACATGACAAATTGTTGATAATGATATTGATAATAACCGGGAAGGCAACGAAAAGTTGAAATGTATAATAGACATGACGAATTATTGATATAATTAATAAATAATTACTACCTACTACCTACTACCCGCCATACCCGAGTGGGTATGTCCCCAGAAGCTACTTAAAGCTTGTGCGGGGCGAGGGAGGGGATGGTTAGTGTTCGAGAATTCCACTGCTAGCATGCGGCTAGCCGCCAAATTCAAATAAAAACGAGGATGTACGTCCGACTAGGGCTGAGGCTGGACGCTCGCGCCACCATGATCGGTCACGACGGTGATCGGTAATGAACCAGTTGTAAGCTATCTCTCGAAGAGAATAAACGTATATATTACAAACTCAACCTTGTTCATGTGTTCTCCCAACGTCCTGAGAATCCTACCCAAATAATTATTAAACAACCAGTTACCAATAAACAGTTAGTGATCATCATTATACGTCTGCAGCCGTCTTAAGGCGTTTTATAGAAACACCCGCATTCGCACGAGGGGCAAGGGAAACTGCAGAAAACCCGCCCGGGTGTAGCCGACCTCAGGAAACGATACCCACACTAAATTCGCTGCAGGCTGCCGGTTTTCGGCGTGACGACTGAAAAACGGCGTGGCCTGACTGACGACGAGTAATGGGATCGAAATCTCGATCTCCCGCTCCGTAGTCGCACACGCTAGCCGCGCGGCTACCACGGTCGGCATAAATATAATATCAACAAATATAAATATTGATAATAACGGGGTAGGCAACGAAAAGTTGAAATGTATAGCAAACATGACGAATTGTTGATAATAATATTAATAAAAACCGGGAAGGTGACGAAAATTTGACATATACAGGGTGACCCGGTAGGTTCATATTTTGAGTACGCTGGCGGATTCCTTGGATCATTTTAAGACGAAACTTGTTCTTGCTAATTTTTTTTTAAAGCAACGGTTAACGAGTGAGAGTCAATTAAAGTAGGCCAATCCTGGCACAGATAAGCCACCGTCGCAGGGGCGCCGCGTTTCAGTGGGGCTCGCGGGCAGCGCCCCAGCGTGCGCGAGCGTTCGCGCAGAGTCAATGAAACAAAACGACGATCGGAGTCAAACAATTGGATACAGTTCGCCGATGTGAATGAAACACATGATAAAAGCCGGAGTTTTTTCTTCCTTCATGACACTAAAGCTAACCGCCGCACAGTGGTCCGAAATCCCGAAAAAGCGGACATAATTCGGAATTCGGGTGAAAGTCTGTACTCGGGGGTTTTTGGGGTCGCTGAATACGAATCCGAAGTCAGAATTTTCAAAAACAAAATGGCCTATCGAGAAGGGTGAAAAATTCCTTAAAAGCCCTGTTCGATTCGGGTGAAAGTCTGTACTCGGGGGGGGGTTTGGGGTCGCTGAATACGAATATGCAACTGAAATTTCGAAAAACAAAATGGCGGACTCAATATGGACAGCTACTTTTTGGAGAGTCAATTTGATTTGCGGGGAATACATTTTTTAGGAGTCTTCAAGGCTGCTGATCATAAATATGGAGTCAATTTTTGGAAATCATGATTGAGAATGAATTGAATAGGACTACTACTACAACATGTCGCTCGAATCGTTCCGGCTTCTCGGAAGAAGCCCGGGCCTCGCTGTGCTTTCCGTAAAAGTCGTCAAACCTTCAATTTCAGTTGTGAAAAATACAGAAACGTTGAGCCAAGTGTAGGATTTTTCTGAAAATCTCTTTTCTATCCTGTTCGCTTGTTGCCACTTTTTCCTGTGTTTTGGTGATAATCGCCCTCAAGAGGCGATCGGTGTGGACACGCTGCGCTCGGCGAGCAGGCGAGAAGTGGGGGAACGACAGGCTCGGAACCTGAGCTCTGGGGCCCACGGAACTCAGTTATCAATTGGCGTTCGAACCGATCGCGCCTCGGTCAATCTGTACCTCGAATTATCGTGTTTTGTTCGACATCCAGTGTCACCAACATTCCTCTGTGTCTAATAATCCTTTTGTTGCTAATAGCCAGTTGTGTAATTTGTGAGTACAATAAATAATGATACAAGGAAACTTGTCGTTCAGTTCTCCGCCTCTGACCTCCGACACATTCGCAATTGTTGCGCGTCATTATATCTGATCATTCTCAACTGAGAATTATTACAAAATCATGTTTGGTCCTTCGAGCCGGATCGGAGGTCGGTGAGCGGTGCTGTCAATAAACGAAACAATTGAAAGAAACGTTGTTGTCGCGACGTAAACGCGGCGAACGTTCTAATTAAAACTAAGGTGGTTGAATTGTGATATTTGGCAGCTTCCGAAAGTGTATCTCATGCATACGAACTCGTTAGTGCAGTCCACTGTCGGTTTGTTGATTCGTACACAGCAAGTCGACGCCAAGTCCTTGAGTACGACGGAATCAAAAACCCAGTGCTCACACTCTACTTAGCAAGTCGACGTCACGTCCTTGAGTACCAGGCAATCAAAACGCAGTGCTCACATTGTACACAGCAAAGTTGACGTCCGTTCAAAATCAAAACAAACGTTAACGTTGAGACTTTCCTTATTTGAATTCCCACGCAAGTGGTCACTCTTGACGATCAGAGCTCGATATTCTGTATAAAACGCAGCACACTACCCTAAGAGTATTCTAAAACATTCGACCATGGATGTACTAATGGGGCAATCGGCGCTCGAGATACTTATCGACCAATTTAGGTCAAATACCTTGAAGGTGGAACGGGATCGCTTTTCCGCTGGCTACATTCGTAGCCGCGTCGAACTGTTAGAAAAATATTGGTCAAGGTTCCAAGAAAATCACATTGAGCTGCTCAAACACAAGGATGAATTGCAAGTTCAGGCCTATTTCGACGGAAATACGTACGCCAGTACCGAAGTGGTCTATGCAACCACATTAGGATTCTTATATGACGAACAGCAAATCTTTGAGGCGCCTGCGCTACACGCAACTCTGGAAGCTGGGCGCCATGCTCATCACTCATACTTACCAAAGATTTCTCTTCCTGCCTTCTCTGGCCTACACGAGGAATGGGAGCCATTTCGAGATTTGTTCAGCTCTATGATACACAAAGACACTAGCTTGACCGCAGTGCAGAAACTTTACTTTCTGAGGTCAGCTGTGCAGGGTGAAGCCCTAGCTACCCTGGAAGGAATTCCGATAACAGAGGCCAACTACATCACCGCCTGGAACCTCTTGCTAAAAAGATACGACAACAAGCGTTTATTGGTACAAACTCATCTCACTGGGTTGGCCACCATGCAACCGTTGCGAGACGAGAGTGCGAATGGTCTGCGTAGGATACTAGACACGGTCATTAAACGCAGAGACGCTCTGAACTCAATTGGTCGCCCAACCGAGCATTGGGACGATTGGTTTGTTTTCTATGCTGCACGAAGCATGGATCCCCGAACACGCCGAGACTGGGAAAGGTCATTAGGAGACAATGAGATGAGTCCCACGTTCCATACGCTGAACACATTCCTGCAAGGTAGAATTCAGGCGCTTCGGGCTACTGAACCGCAGGAGCAGCCCACCAGCGGGGGTGGACGTTCTCAGGGTTCCAGGTCAAAACTCACGGCTGTCAGGCCGAGTCGGGCCAAAGTGTTTGCAACTTCTGTTGGCCGAACCACTTGTCAGCTGTGCGACGCACCCCACTACATTGGACATTGCGAAGACCTGACACGGCTGGATCCATCTAAGCGCCGAGACACTGTAATGCGTTTGCGACTGTGTCTTAACTGCCTTAGACCCGGTCACTTTTCCCGGGAGTGCTCGTCGAAAGGTGTCTGCTCGAAGTGTCAGGCACGTCATCACACCATACTCCACGATGCACCCAACAACAAGCGGCACGCTTCACGAGCTGAAGACAGCGAGCACAACAAAAGGAGACGAACCCAGGATGACCACCAGAGTTCCGGATCCTGCCAATCAGACATTAATCAGGCAAGAGCATGACCTATTCTTGTCGCGACGGCCATGATCAACCTAAGGTCGCGCGATAATCGAATACTCCGCGTACGCGCACTGTTGGATCCTGGGTTAGAGGCAAGCTTTGCTACCAGTGCTCTGGTTCAGCGTCTAGGCATCGCGTTAGAAGAGGTAAGCGTGGTCGTGCACGCCATTGGAGGTCACCCAGCCGGGACCTCGCATCGAAAAGCTGCTATCACCATCCAGCAGAGGGAAGGAAGACGTGACATTCACGTCAGTGTTCTAACCTTACGTCACTTGGGCATAAAGACACCACAAGTGCCAGTCGAATCTCAAATCTGGATAAGCAGGGCTGGCCTAGACCTTGCTGACCCGGACTACATGACACCCTCCAGCGTGGAAATACTGTTGGGGGCAGACGTCTACAGTTTATTGATGCTGGACGGAGTTAGGCATGGGCCGTTGAAGGTCCCGGTGGCTCAGAGGACCACCCTTGGTTGGGTTATCACGGGGCCTGCTCACCCCTCGATGGCATCTCTGCCACCTGCTCCCAAGCTATCGGCATTCTCGACTATACAAAGAGACATTCAACTCAAAGATTCCCTCCATAAATTCTGGGAACAGGAGGAACCCAGCCGTCCTGTTATTGTTTCTCGTGACGATCGCGATTGCGAAAAACTCTATTCCGAGGGACAACGCCGAGACGATGATGGCGCATACATCGTTCGACTACCCCTAAAATCATCACCAACGCACAAGCTGGACGGAAGCTTACTCATCGCGAAGCGACTTCACAGAACCATGGAAAACCGTATGGAACGGGATTCGAAGTTGAGACGAAGTTACAATCAATTCATGTCCGAGTATGAGAAGCTCGGTCACATGCGCCCTGTGAACCCACCCAAGGTTCAATCAAAGGGCGAACCGATCAACTACATCCCACACCATGGGATCTGGAAGGAAACAGAAGGACAGTCGAAACTCAGGGTGGTTTTTAATGCCTCCCAACCGACGACCTCAGGCACCACACTGAATCAACTGCTCCATGTAGGACCGAAACTACAAAACGACCTTCCAAGTATCATGATGCGATGGCGATTTCATAAGATTGCATTCAGCGCTGACATCGAGATGATGTACCGGCAGATAAAAATCGATGATCATGACATTGACCTCCAACGAATCCTGTGGAGGCGGCCCGGCGATGCTGAAGAGACCCACTACCAACTGATGACGGTAACGTACGGTCTAGCGTGTGCTCCCTACTTGGCGATTCGAACACTCCAGCAACTAGCTGTCGATGAAGGAGACAAATACCCAACTGCTGCCAGAGTCCTTCGTCAGGACACATATGTCGACGACATTCTGACAGGCGCCGAGGATGAGAACTCGGCGAAGAAACTGTGCAAAGAGTTGATTGGCCTAACAGAAGCCGGACGCTTTTATCTGAAAAAGTGGGTCGCAAACCGTCAGTCTATCACTGAGTCCGTGTCTAAGGACGATCGCGTTCGTCCAAGTTGGAAGGATTTTCGCGACGACGGTCCCACCAAGGCATTGGGGATTTCATGGGATCCAGTGGAGGACGAATTTCGGTTTAAAGCTCCACCGTTCCAGGTCACCTCCGTGCCTACGAAACGGCAAATTCTTTCCGCAATTGCTCGATTGTTCGATCCAATCGGCTGGCTAAGCCCGATCACAGTCGTAGCGAAGATTCTCCTACAAGACATATGGCGAGAAGGCTTGGATTGGGACGACTTGGTACCGAGCCATCTAAACTCACGATGGACAACGTTTTGGTCAGGCTTAGCTACTGTTGCAGACTTGACGATTCCACGGTGGTTGGGCTTCAACAAGTCTAGCAGGCTAGAGATTCACGGCTTCGCAGACGCCAGTAAGCTCGCATACGCCGCAGTAATCTACCTGAGGATGTGCCGCCCTGATGGCACGGGCGTTTCGCGGATTATAACCGCTAAGACACGGGTGGCACCAACCAAAACGATAACCATCCCGAGACTCGAGTTGTGCGCAGCGGTTTTGGTAACAAAGCTGCTGCATAAGGTTATCACGGAGCTCGACTGTCAAGGAATACCTGTCCACGCATGGTCAGACAGCAAGACTGTGTTGGCGTGGTTGCGTTCAGATCCGTCCCGATGGTCAGTCTTTGTGGCTAACCGGGTGTCGGAGGTTCAAACCACTCTTCCGCAGGCACAGTGGGGCCACGTACCCACCCAGGACAACCCTGCTGATGTTGCTTCTCGTGGAACCGATCCTGGAACTTTAAAGAAGCACAAACTCTGGTGGCGGGGACCACAATGGCTAGAAAAGCCACAGTCCAATTGGCCAACTGACCTGCCCCGCGACAACGACAGTGACGGGGCGCTACCCATGCCAGAGCTCAGACACGTTTTATGTCATCAGATACGCGTACCCCGTGACGTATTCCACGAATTCTCAGGACTCACCCGGCTACTCCGTGTGATGGCCAGATGCCTGCGTTTTCGTCTCTGCAGCCTTATTCTACGATTGTACCACAGTCTATCACAGTGATTCATTCGGCGAAAATCGCAATGCGCATGCGCGGAGTCGATGTTTTCAGGATATTTTGATGTTTTACTTTCCTTGACACTAGTATACACCGTGATACATCTGATATAACCTGAGACGACGGGATGAAGTCACGATATATTGTGTATCATGGTGTATCACGTTATTTTTACGGACTTTTTGAAAAAGGTGCATAGATTTAGCGTGGTAAACTCACATAAGGATAAGAGTGACTAAAAGTGATTGGGCGTTAGTTTGAAATGAATAACTAAGTACATTTATTGAGCATATGATGACGGTTAAACATATTGATGAATGCACAATACTATTATTATTATTGTTAATATTTTTATTATGATAATTATCATTATTAATAATAATAGTTCAACGCAGAATAAAATTGTGCCTATACAGGTCAATGGTATTTTTTTCACATTAATTTACATAGGTATTCAACATTTATCAATGAAATAAGAAATTGAATATTTATATACTGCTCAAGGATTCCTTTCCTTCTTTCCTCCTAAATATTAATCAATCTTATAAATTGCAGCATATATAATTAAAATGGAGACAATTGAATGGAATTTCATCAATTTCAATATCCTTTACTTTGATATTGATTTGTCTATTCAATGTACAAGATTAGATCATACAAATCTAAACATTCGATTAGATTGTTTCATTAAAATGAGTCTATGATAATTGAATTGTTAATTTCAAATTTATCAAAAAAATTATAACATCAGAGATATTTAAGTAATACAGCGATCTAATATTAGTTTATCAATAATTTCCCGCTGAATCTAAAAACATCTTACATGATTTCAGACAATTTCCGATGATTCCATATGATTCCGTCTGATTCAATATGATTTCAATATTATATGTATATTGTAACCTATTGTGGCATATAATGAAATATTATTGGATATTGTAGAAGATTGTAAAATATTACCATAAAAGTCAATGAAACTCAATTAACGGTATGATAATATAATAATTATGACACAAAATCAGTTACAATTCATAATGCATTCGAATTAATTGAATTATACCAAGGGTACTTGAATAATGGAGTGCATTGAGGACAGTTGGGTTATATTAAGGATATTTTATTAGTTTTAAGTTGATTAAGTTAGGTAAACCAAAAGCAATGATCCAAATGGTACTACAACTGTAGAATTTAGTACAACATACTGAAATTCATAAATAATTATAATAATATCACATTATCATAGAAAAACATTTTGCTGTATCCCTACATACTTACAGGCTTAGTACCTTACTGTTAGAGTGAGGATAGACAAGAGCAACTATAAGGCCAGTATAGTTTGACCTGTGATTGTGTACGGATCGGTTGATGAATCCGCCGAATAAATACCCGTACCCCGTCAACTAACTAAGTCTCGATATCGATACATCTCCCTTCCATTCACCTCAATATTCACGAACCCAAATAAAAGGTCAACACATGTATGTATACATTTCTTCAAAAATACCTACCAACAAAAATTCGTCTTCAACAAAACTCGACCTTCAAAAATGTTTCCTACAAAAAGAATTGATATCAGATACAACTGCCAAGCACAACACATAAAAATTGAATTAAAATAAATGGCATTGTGCTCGTTCGCTCGCTACGCTCGCTCACTCGGTTGGTTTCTCATAATTATTGTGAAACAAAATCCAAGGAAAAAAAATTTGGAGAAAAAAGTTTAAGGAGTGGTACTTGGCGGGCCAGGTTTGGGTAAGTGCAGGATTCTTCACTCAGGTCTTCACGTGAAATTTTTATACAATGCTATGATGGCCCGCCAAGTACCACTCCTTAAACTTTTTTCTCCAAATTTTTTTTCCTTGGATTTTGTTCCACAATAATTATGAGAAACCAACCGAGTGAGCGAGCGTAGCGAGCGAACGAGCACAATGCCATTTATTTTAATTCAATTTTTATGTGTTGTGCTTGGCAGTTGTATCTGATATCAATTCTTTTTGTAGGAAACATTTTTGAAGGTCGAGTTTTGTTGAAGACGAATTTTTGTTGGTAGGTATTTTTGAAGAAATATTTTTTGTTGAAGGCAAATTTTTCTTCATAGATTTCTTTGTAGGTAGACCACAGTAATTAATGTACTTGGCGAAAGGTTTTTGCACCAAAGGTGCTTTTTGGGGAGATATCACTACTTTTTGTAGACTTTAGATTCACTAGCCTTTAATTGGTCTCGTACGCTACGCTCACTCGATAGGGTTTCTGATGTTCCTCGCTGGCCACACTAATTCGGTTGTCAGTATTTTCACATTCATTCTTATGAATATCACGTGGCACGTAGTCGTTGCGCAGAATACTTGTATCAGTGTTTGATTTTGGGTGTACTATGGAAAATATGTACTGAGAATGCGATATTAAGGGAGGTAATACTGAAGGTTCTCGTTTTTAAGGGGAGACTTCGATGAAATTTTGGGCAGAGATAGGTTTTTTAGTTTTTAGAATATTAAAAAGAGGTGCATAAACAAGTCCGTTCAGTAATTTTGAAATTATGGCGGTATAGAGTGCGGGAAAAAAATTTAAGCCTCCTGCGGTGAAAGTGTAGACGCAGGGAATTTTGGTAGCAGTGGGCAAAATCTTGTTCGCAAGGTTCCTTGCGATAACACTTTCATCGCAGAAGGCTGGAATTTTTTTTCACAGTCTATACTACCACTACTCAAAAACTGCTGGAAGGATTTTTTTATATCACATCTGATAGCTATTTTCAAAATTTAACCGCAGTCTTCCCTTAACTGAATACGTTGGCCGGATGAATACTTTCAGAATTGTCTGACAATGAACTTCAGCATAAGTGGAAATCCGTATCCTGCCATGCTTCAGTATGATGTTTTTATGATCTCCTGCAAAAATAATAATAGTATG